>JACEIK010000211.1:0-140011 GCA_018107945.1 Datura stramonium | reverse complement strand
TTAGCTGATGTTACAGTACAGGTGGCTATAGGCCCAGTCGGCCGGAGGCTGTATTTACAATCGTTATATAGCCCGTTGATTCCATGAATCTGAGTTAGAGTCAGCCAGGCACCAGATGTGCTTAGGCACAATAGTCTAGCAGTCCAGGTCCTAATAGGGCACCAGGTGCCAGTCATATCCCCCAAGGCGGGGCGTGACAATTATAATCTAATTAGGTGTTTAATAATTTTCTACCATAGATGAAATAATTGTTTACCATTGGTTATTACGTTTTCATGCTTTGGATATGTGAAAAGACATGAAGACTTGTTGGCCTCATTAAAAGCTGGGTATGTACACCAACTTCATCGCATTTGTGGCCATCAACGGCTTCCAAGTTCTCTGGATTTTTTTTTTATTCTTATAAAAGTATATGTATATTATTGTCCTAAAAGATTCTTAAAATAATACTTATTTGAAGGGTGAAATAGTCGTTTAATATTTGATAGCTATCGAAAAAATAAAATTGCATAGCAATAAATATAGTTATCCTCAATAAGGATCGGTTTAGGATTATGGTATTCTTTTTTATTAGATAAAAAAGGTTGCAGCACAAAATGTACTTCTAAATAATTGTCTCATAAATCCTATTTCTATCTATATGAAGAAAAAATTATGTCAGGGGATTCTTATTTGTGCAAATTATACTTTGAGCTTGAAACGAGCACGGAGAGATTGAAAAGGAAAAAAATAAATTTAGAAAAATTGAATACAATAAGTTCACTTTCTCATTTAAATAATTCATAACAAAGTATTTAATGATCTAATAATATTTATTGCAGCGTAATTTTACTTTTTAATACATAAAATATTATAGAAATAATTTTAGATTAAAAGATAAATTAGTCGTTTAATATTTAATGGACAAATTAATTTTTTAATTTTTAATTTTGGGGCTTCTCATTTTTAAAATAGTATAGATAGATATAGATAGATAAATTCGATGAGAAGTAAATCCTAAAAAGATTTGCCTTTGTCTTCTAAAATATTTGCACCCAAAAAGGTTCTGTATATTCTAAAAGAAAAATTGCCTAAAATTGTTATGTCAGCCCAAGTTGCTTATGATCAAAATAATTTAACTTAGATTGTCTTCTTTAGTTGAGTCTAATATTGATATTATATTGTCTCCTTTAGTTGAGTCTACTATAGATATTATGTAATTTAAAATTTATGTTATTTGTAATTGATATTCTTTATCTACTTATACATTCACAAATTCATCTATTCAGTAAAATAATCTCCTCATCTCATAAAATAATTTTTCTATAAAATATGTTATTATAATTATAACTCTTGTGCACAATTTATTTTAGATAATCTTGCAATGGAATCTGAATTAGATTTTTGTGAACAAAATTGTGCCAATTAACAGCTTAAGGCGATACGATTCTTATTGGATAATAAAAGTCTTAGTAATTGAAGCTGAATCAGAATCAGAATATGAAACGAGAACAAATGAAGCCACTTGAAAAACTGAGACATTAGTTGACAAAGAGGTAATAATTCTTTTTTATCTGTATTATATTTTATATTTTTACATAAATGTGAATAATTTAGTATTTCTTCAATTAGTTTATGTCAATGAAAAATTCTTAGTTTGGATATTAACCAACAAAAATAATTTATATGAGGTATTTGACTACACATATAGATTAATAGAAAAATATATTTTTTTAGCTGAAATGATCTCATAATTAAAGAGTAAAATGAAAAATTTTCATTAAGTTATTATTAAATATTTAAGTACGAAGCACTATAATAAAATGTTGTTCAAATTTTTACCCTTTTAAAATAGAGTTCACACTTGATATAATAGTCATTTCATTATTTTTTAAATATTTAAGATTTTAAAATTAACTAAATTATGTATTAAATCCTTCCTTATTTGAGATATATGGAATAATTTAATATTTAGAAATTTAAAAGCGATTAAAATTTTAAATTTTAAAATTAATTACATGTTGAATAAAATTATACTTATAATTCAAGAAAACCTTATATTTAGTACTTTTTAAAATATAATTAAAAAAAAGTAGCCGGGTGCACAAAGTATCCCGTCTTAACAAGACTAGAAAAGAGTCACACCCCAAGAAGTGTGCATAGACAGCCTACTCTAATTCAAACATTAGAGATTGTTTCCACTAATTTTGACTTTGTCTTTCTTAGTTTGGTGGCATAACAACTCCTTAATCACAATATGATTTTGTAAGTGCTAATTGCTTAAACGAATAACTTACACTATATGCTATAATCTACTATACAACTTTATATTATAATGCGTTTTCATAATGTTAATATTTATATTAAATGTTAATCCACTAATAGTGTAGTAATATAAATTTTGTAATAATTAACATGAAATATACATAATGCATACATTTAAGTGTTCACATGAAAATAAATGACTTTTTTTTAATCTTTTAAATAAATACTATTTCTCTAACGTTTTTATTCAATAAAATAAGTGATTGAATAAACTAAATAAAAAACTATTAAATTATATCAAACTGTTAAATATTATTTTTAAAAATTTATTCTCATTAATATAATCACAGAAAGGGCGTGAACTAAACCAATTATAGATATAGATACGTGATTTGCCGAGAAACCAAACAGATTAACAATGGCGAGTTTGCTCGCAACTATAAGGTGCTGAGGAAACAGAAACTGGCCAGCTTATAAAGTCCATCTCAAAACCAACGAAAATCCGAACTCTTACTTGTAAAATTCCCAAAATGACCTCCGCTACTGCCACCCTTGCACCGCCTCTCTCACCGCCATCTTCCGACTCCGATTCCGACTCCTCCTCTCATCGCCACCATCATTCCGACCTCTCTTCCACCATCTTCAAGTCCTACCTTGAACTTTCCGGTGACCACCATAACCAAAAACATGATCTCATCAAAATCCAAGCTTTTCTCACTTCTTCTCGTTCCGGTGCCCTCTCATGCCTCATTTGCCTCGAAAGAATCCGTCCTTCTGATCCCACATGGTCCTGTTCCACTCGCTGTTTCGCCGTCTTTCATCTCCACTGCATTCAGTCGTGGGCTGTTCAATCCTCCAATTTGGCTGCCGCCCGTGCCGCCACGCGCGCTGCCACTCCAAATGACAGCTCCCTTCTATGGCACTGCCCTAAATGCCGCATTGAGTATTCTAAATTGCAGATCCCTAAAACATACTTTTGTTTCTGTGGAAAACTTCCAGACCCACCTCATGATCCTTGGGTCTTACCTCATTCTTGCGGTGAAATTTGTGGGAGGCCATTGAAGTACAACTGTGGACACCATTGCTTATTGTTGTGCCACCCTGGACCGTGTCCTTCTTGTCCTAAATTGGTGAAATCCAAGTGCTTTTGTGGGGCTGTGGAAGATGTCAAACGATGTGGGTTTAAGAATTTCTCGTGCAATGGTGTTTGTAAAAACTTGTTGGATTGCAACACTCATAGGTGCAATGAAATTTGCCATGAGGGTGATTGCCCTCCTTGTAAAGCTAAAGGTATGTTTAAGTGTCAGTGTGGGAAGGTGGAGATGAAAAGAGAGTGTTTTGATAGGTTCTTTAGGTGCGAAAATCCATGTGAGAAGTTACTTGGGTGTGGGAGGCATAAGTGTGAGAAAGGTTGTCACGAGGGTGACTGTGGAGATTGTCCACTTCAAGGGAAGAGGACTTGCCCTTGTGGGAAGAGAGTTTATGAAGGGATTGCCTGTGATGTTGCGGTTCCAGTATGTGGAGCAACATGTGGTAAAATGCTGAGCTGTGGATTTCATAGGTGCCCTGAAAGGTGCCACAGAGGCCCCTGCATTGAAACTTGTAGGGTGGTGGTTACCAAATCATGTAGGTGCGGGAGTTTCAAGAAACAGGTAAGATTTATTTATATTTATTTTGAATAATTGACTTAACTTTCATAATTATATTTCAGTTCGAAGTTTGTCAACACATTAAATTGAACTTAGAATAGGTTCCTTGCTACCAAGACATGACATGTGAAAGGAAGTGTCAGAAAATGCGGGACTGTGGAAGACATGCCTGTAAACGCCGCTGCTGTGATGGGGATTGCCCACCTTGTTCTGAGGTGTGTTTGGCAGTTCATATTTTGAAAATTTTGTTAATGACTATTATTCCTAATTTGTTATTAATCTGTCAAGTGACAGATGTGTGACAGGAAGCTCCGTTGTAGGAATCACAAGTGTCCAGCTCCATGCCACAGGTCTGATATAGTCCTGTCTTTCTGAGTTGCAATTCCCCGGTATTAAATGGAAGATAATTTCCATGCTATTCCTCTTAAAGAAAAAATTTGTTGTCTTATTGATATACTCACTTATTTGGTAGGTTTCGTACATGAAAGAGTTTTTACCCTTTTGTAAAACTCCATCCTCATATATACATGTATCGGATATGTGTACTTGTGATGTCTCTTGATGCATATTTCCGTATTTTAGGAACAAAAATCAGCACAAACTTTTGAAATGAGAAGGACAAATACGATAAATATTAGAAATCATTCACGTGTATTTATTATTCATGGGTATTTATTCGACACTCGTCATCTAAGAAGGATAAGCTCTAGCCTTTTTGAAGTTTAAGATACTTGAGTGATTTACCACTAAGGATGTGACCTAGTTGTTATTGAAGTGGGAGGAAAACTATGAGGTTAGATGGTCAAATTTCCATTGAGGCAAAAAATACTAGGTGATTTCTTTCCCTAATCTTGGTAAGCAGAGTTAATACGGTACCTTTGTTTGTGGAAGATAGTAGGCACCCGATAGAATAATCAAGTTGCGCACAAGTTGGCCCAACTCCACCATCATTTTAAAAGAAAAGATACTTGGGGTGATTCAATAATTCATCTTGCTATAGTAGAGCCTCTCTTGACTCTATGGATGAGGACAACTGGAGGCAGCTTGGAAAAGAAATGAATTTTGGCACCTATGATTTGTCTGCTGCCTGTTGAACTAAACACCTGATGATATGTAGGAAAAGTATACAACTTATATATATTGGTTGCTTGTAATTTGAAGTAGTTTTACTTCAGTATTGTTTTGCAAATAAAAAATCCTATGAGCTAAGTACTCCTGTTCTTGTTTTATGTTGGATATTTGGGACAATCCTTGATCTTGTATGCCTGCATCCATATTTGAATAAAATATGACCAATTTCCTTTGGTTGCTGCAGAGGATCTTGTGCTCCCTGTCCGGTAATGGTCACAATTTCATGTTTGTGCGGGGAAACACATTTTGAGGTAGGAATTCAGCCACTATATGTACATTAATAACCTTGCTTAAAGCTTTATATTTCCTATAGTGGAAGAGATAGTTGTGTTTATTCTATATCTGTTTCCTGTTCTACCGATTAACCAAATAGAAGTGAGAGAGTTTTGTCCATTCACTAGGACTTACACTCTGTCTGGTGAACATTGTTTTATACTGGGAGTCCTTACCAGTATTTTATGATGAATCAACAACATCATTGAGCTTTTTCACGTAGAAATCCTTATGCTTGGAACATCTCTAGCTCGGGAGATGAAGAAAGGCCTAGGAATGAACATTTATCTATTAATAGGTTGTAACTCATTGTGCTTACTTGTGTTCCTCTTTATCTATACTTGTTTATATTCCCCTCACTAATTGGATACATTGTGGTCTCAACCACATATGACATAGCACGATACACCTAGTGATTGATGGTGACAGGTGCTCATTATTGTATGTTCTATGGCATACACCAAAAGCAATCACCAATACTAAAAGCGTGACAATTTACCTCTGCAGAAATGAAGCTTCCATCAGCCTCCCCATTCTATTTCCTTTCATCTTGTCAGATGATTTGACATTGCAAGGAAGTTTTCTTCATGTCCATACTTGACTCCATTAAAACACGTCAAAATGCAAATTCTCTGTTTGATGGCACTGTCAACTCTCCACATTTTGCTTCTCACCACTGGCAGCTTTCTGTTTTCTGTGTTGTGCTAGAATTCTTTTACAGGAGTTGAGCACCCACACTTCTCTTTACCATCCTTCAAAGTCTTAACAAGCACAATCTACAAAGTATGGAGAATTTTATTTTCTATTTTGCTTTAAATTCTTTCTTGTACCTACTACAACAACAACATGCCTCGTGTAGTCCCACAAAGTGAGTTCCGAGGAGGGTAAAGTGTGCACAGATCTTACCCCTAGCTCAGAGGTAGAGAGGCTAGACACTCGGCTTAAGGAAAAATAAATCAAATCAATCTAGAAAGAGAAGTAACAGATGTGAAAGCATGATAAAGCATGCTGAATAGTAACTAAAGCAAAATAATACGATAATCAAAGTACAAGAAACAATAGATAATAATAGATCTAAGGACAAGATACTACAAGAGTAATACTACGACTACCACTAAGGAAGATTAGCTAGACAACGCTCTATTACCTACTAATCTACTACCTTAATTCATATCCTTTATAACCTCCTATCTAGGGTTATGTCCTTGGGAAGCTGAAACTGCGTCATGTCTTGTCTAATCACTTCTTCTCACTTCTTCTGCCTACCTCTACCTCTCCTGAAACTACCCATGTCAACCTCTCACACCTTCGCACTGGGACGTTGGGGCATCTTTTCTTCACATGACCGAACCATCTCAATTTTGCTTCCTGCATCTTGTCCTGTACCGAAGCTGCTCCTACCTTGTACTAGACATCCTCATTTCTAATCTTATATCTCCTAGTATGTCCACACATCCATCTCAACATTCTTATTTCCACAACTTTTATCTTCTGAACATGAGAGTTCTTGATCAACCAACAATCTGCCTCTAACCACCACTCTGTAGAACTTGCCTTAAGTTTTGGTGGCACCTTCTTATCACACAGGATTCCAAATGCGAGCTTTCATTTCATCCATTCTGTACTAATATGATGAGTGACTTCCTCGTTAATCTCCCATTTCTTGATAGACTCAAGATATTTAGAACTACCTCTCTTTTGTTGGCCTATATATCTAGTCACACTTCTGCATCAACCTCAAACATCACATTATTGAATTTGCACTCCAACTATTCTGTCTTGGTTTGACTCAACTTGAACCCTTTAAACTCCAAGGTCTGTCTTTAAATCTCCAGCTTAATTTTAACTCCTTTGCGAGTCTCGTCAATTAGAACTATGTCATTTTCGTAACCTGAATTTGCCGCGTCAATTCATCCAACACCAAGACAAATAAAAGCGGGCTAAGGGATGATCCCTGGTGCAACCTTATCAAAATTGGGAAGTGCTCCGAGTCTCCTTCCATTGTTCTTACTCGGGTCTTGGCTCCATTGTACATGTCTTTGATCGCTCTAGTGTAGGCCACACGTACACCTCTAGCCCCCAAGCATCTCTATAGAACCTTTCTTGGGACTTTGTCATAAGCCTTTTCTAGGTCGATGAACACCATGTGTAAATCCTTCTTCCTCTCCCTATACCGCTCCACCATTCTCCTTAGTAGATGAATAGCTTCTGTAGTCGAGCGTCCAGACATGAATCCAAATTGGTACTCGAAATTAGCCATGCCCCTCCCCACCTTTTTTCAAAACTTCATAGTGTAGTGTAGCTTAACAACTTGGTATCCCTATAGTTATTTTAATTTTGAATGTCACCCTTATTCTTGTACGAAAGAACTATTGTACTACATCTACATGCTTCAGGCATCTTCATCGTCTTGAAAACGACATTAAACAACTTAGTCAGCCACCCATACTTGCCTTGCCTGCGCTCTTCTAAAATTTCACCGGAATCTCATCTGGCCTGGTCACTCTACCTTTATAAATCCTGTGAACAACACCCTGAACCTTTTCAACCCCTGTACGCCTATAATGCCCACAATCGCAATGCCTCTGAGTGCTCCAAATCCCCTAGAAAGTGTCTATTCCCCCCCTTCGTTCAATAGTTTATGAAGGTATGACTACCATCTCTGCCTAATATGTGCCTCCTCACCAATACTTTGCTCTCCTCATCCTTGATACACTTCACTTGGTGTTGGTCACCGGCCCTCCTCTCTCTCGCCTTAGGCGGCTAGCCTCAACTTCTTATCTCCGCCGTTGTCCTCTAAATCTAGATACATGCATTCAAAAGCTACCGTTTTGCCATCGCAACCGCTAACTTTTCCTCCTCTCTCACCATCTTATACTTTTTCTATTCGTCCGCTTTTTCTCCTCATCCTCACTTTTTCTATTCATCTGCTTTTTCTCCTCATCCTTACTTTCTAGCAACTTCGCATGCACCACCTTTCCTTGGACTTGTCCATTCCACCACCAATCCCCTCGATGCCCACCAAAATAACCTCTCGAGACCCAACATCTCTCTAGCCGCTTCCGTAATGCAATTAGCAGTCCTATCCCACATACTGTACGCATCTCCGCTACTCCCCAACCCCTATAGCTTTACCTGAAAAACTCATAATCATAAGTCATGCTTTTATCTAAAAAATTCATAAATCATGGTTGGCTTAAGAGCCCATAAAATGTAGTAAGAATCATGGTTATGGAGTATGGTGCAACTCCTATGAAATCATTTATCAAAACCCATGAAAAAATTAGTTCCTGATAGTATAAATTTCATATTTTGACAAAAGGGTAAAATCGTAATTTAAGTCAACTTTAGGGATGAACATAGAAAATTCATAGAATGAGACATGATAAAAATTTAGGAATTCATAAAGATTTAAGATGTTCATAGTGATCAATCATGAAGGGTCATCAATTATTTGAGTATGAGCCTTATCTATTCATGGAGTCAACTTGCATGGACTAGAAGAAACGTTTGTGGGGACGAACAATGATATCCCATATATACCTCAATTGCAGTCAAGAAATTGGAGAAAATAAACTCAAGCTTGAGGAAGAACTTCAATATTCGCCTTGGACCTAGGAATGAGTTTTCCCTTGAAATCCTGGGATTTTGAAGATGGAGATTACTTAATCTTTCATGAAAGCATGTAAAATCACTTGGAATTTGCTCAAAATATGCTTACCTTGATGTGGAAGGACTTGGAGCAGAGAAGAGACTCGGGCTAAGGCTTGAGAGATGTGAAAAAGTGGTGGGGAAGTCGGAATTCACGCTTAAATAACTGTTATGTCGCCGATCTTCTCTTAAGAAAAGCTTCTCAGTGTGTGATATACTTCTCATTGCCTCGTCCAAAACCTCCCAAAAACGCTTCTTGACCTCCTCATCTAATTTAGCTTGCGCTGCGTATGCACCAATAATGTTTAAAGTGTAGACCATCCAACGGCTAACTTAATCGTCATCATCTTGTCATTAACCCTCCTGACCTCTACCACTTGTTCCATTAGCTCTCTATCTATTAAGCTTCCTACTCTATTCCTATCCTTTGAACCTCTTGAGTACCACAACTTATAACCATCCACATCCCGTGCCTTAGTTTCTAGCCATTTGGTTCTTGGACACAAACTATATTAATATTCTTCTTGAAAATCTTCGCTAGCTCTATAGACTTCCTTGTTAAAGTCCCTATATTCCAACACCCTACTCTCAACTTAGAAGCTCCCTTAACCCATTTATCACCCTGCCCTTTGTCCTAGATCGAGAACATGACCTACTGCCCCTGTCCCCGATCGAGAACATGACCCCCTAGCATACCATCATTCACTAAAGCCAATAAAGCAAATAAAAAATAGTACTAAATAAATAATAAACAAGTAGGAATTAATACTATAGAACAAACATGAATCTAAAGGCCAGGGTCAATAAAGCAGGAATTAAGACACAAGCAAGCAAGAATCTAAGGCTAGAAGAACCAAAGTCTAGGAAAACTAAAGGCAAGGATCTTAAGACAAGAAGCTATGTAACAAAATTGCATTAGTTAGCCGAAACAATAAACAAAATTTCTATTTTGTATATAATAGGAACACAACTGAACCAATTAATTGGATAAACCTAGAGGCACAAATTGAAACAAATTCCAACAGAAAGAAATTGACTAGATGAAGAACAAGAAAATCAACAGTCGGACCTTATTTGTTTGCACTTAAATGGAGGTCTGAATCTGTATGGTTCAGACCTTAGGTCATTAAATGTATTTGTTTATATTAAGATTTAAGCACTTATTTGGTTTGAATAGGTCAAGTCTTAATATCATTAGAAGTATTTTTGCGTGGATAATTTTCACCACTACTCTATCCATAATCAACCAACAACCACCACTACTCTATCCATAATCAACCAACAACCACCACTAATCACTTCTGCTATCACAACCACAACCACATTATAAACCACCATTACCATCACCAATCACCAAGCATCACCACCAACCACTTCTGTCATAACAGCCACTACTGGCAACCACCACCGCTGGTAACCACTACTATCCATCACTATCACATCTATCACCTCCATTATTATTATTATGTCCATTGCCACAGTCATCGTCACTGCCACTTCCACCACACTATCAGCCACTACCACCATTGTGGTCAATGCCTACTACCAATCACCCCACCATCACAACTAGCACCGCTGCTAATTTGCTACCAACGCATCATCAACCACCATGTATTCTTCATTCACCACCATCAACATCCCCAACTACTAACATCAATCAACTCACCATCACAACCACCACCACTACCAACCTCCACTATCATGTCAGTCACCGCAACACCAACCACCTCCACCATCACAATTATCACCACCAACATTACTAGCCAGTACCACCAACCATTACCATCACCACCACTATAAGCCATCCCCACTATCACTAGCGAACATACATTATTTTCTTTTACGAACATAAATGTTTTATTTTTTAAATCAATTAATAATTTTATTTTATTAAATTTATACTTTTTATAATATTTAATTGCATTTTTATTTGAATTTTATATTTATTATGTTTCAAATAAATAAATGATGTACATTGAAATGTTTGAAAAACAGTCTTAATCATTCAGTGTCCATATCGAAAGACATCTTAATCATTCAAATGTGCATTGGATTCAGACGTCTTTATCTTAATGAAAACAAATGAAGCCTCAATCAAGAAAGATATAACCTGGAATCTAAGTCGAGGGTTCCGGGAAAGGCTGAACAAGAAATTCTCACACAAACGAAGAGACCAATTGTACAAACTAATACCAGCTGCAAAAATCAAATGTGAGAACAAAGAAAAAATATCCGGAAAGATAGAACTTGGATTATATTCGGAGATGCCAAGACGCTGCTCTTGCCTTTTGAACCCTCTTGCTTGCTCACTATTCTGCAGTAGTCTGATGTGTGCTCTTTGGTAGTGACTGTCGGCTAGTGATTGTCCCGGCGTTAATATGGTATTACTGGCAAGAAGATGAAAGGGGAAAAAGAAGAGAAATGTATGAACAATTACGAGTGTTTCTAGGTATTGGTGCGCCGAAGTTAGATCGTCGGTGAAGAGCCTATGTTTATAGGGAATGATGGGAAAAGGGAATGAATAGGGTGGAAACGCCGTTGATTGATTGGCGATTAAAGATCTGGTAGTGATTTGCGACAGAACCCTAACCACCTTGCCAAAAATAGCGATAAGAATCCAAAAGAGAGGAAGTAGAGAAGAAACCTTTGCCAGCGTAAAGTGGTCGTCAGTGCAGGCAATTGACAAAGAAAAAAGTCTCCGACGTAGCCAGTATCCGGCGTAAAATTTTCATCAACACTGGCGAGTACGAGTGTATATGCACTAATAATGTTCAAAGTAGACTCTCCAATAACTACACTTTCATTTTTAGCCTCTCATCTTCTCTAGAGAAGCAAAACTCGAACGGAAAGAACAGATGGTCCAACTACATAACTACTAATTTAATGGTCATCATCCTGTCATTAACTCTCTTAACCTCTACCACTTGCTCCCTTAACTCTTTATCTACTAAGATTCCTATTCCATTCCTATCTGTTGAACCTTCTGAGTACCACAATTTGTACCCCTCCACATTCCGCGCCTTGGTTTTTTGGACACAAGCTATATTAATCCTTCTCTTCTTAAGAATCTTTTCTAGCTCTGCAAGTCCCTATGTTCCAAGACCCTACTCACAACTCAGGAGCTCCCTTAACCCACTTATCACCCCTACCCCTCACTCCCTTCCCTGATCGAGAGGATGGCCCCAGTCTACCATCATTCACTAAAGCAAATAAAAACTAGTCACAGGTTTATACTAAACAAGCATGAATCAATACTATAGAAAAAGCAAGAATCTAAAAGCCAGGGTCAATAAAGCAGGAATTAGGGCACAAGCAAACACGAATCCAAGGCTGGAAGAACAAAAGTCTAGGAAAACTGAAGGCAAGAATCAATAGGACAAAATTGTGTGCATTAATCGAAACAATAAACAATATAGATGGATGCTATTTGTGCGGTGACTCTTCTCATATGTACCGAAACTGCCCAAAGTTAGGAAGACTTGGGGCCATGAGTTCTACCGACAAGCAATCAGCTCACGCATGTCCGCTAGCCACGGCCCAAACCAGCGGACAGAAGGAACAAGGGGGCGGAGCCGCCCGGGAGAAAGACAAGGCATTGGGCCTGTTTAATCACATGACCTTGTTCAACCACATGGCACTTGCAACTATATCATCCCAGCCGCCTCGTGTGAGGCCACGGGAGTCATTATTCATCGACGCTTGGGTAAACAGCAAGCCTGTCCGCATCATGTTGGACACCGGAGCAACCCATAATTTCGTGACGGAGGCAAAGGCCAGGGAGCTTGAGCTCACTTTCATCTCTAGTGACACACTGCTGAAAACAGTCAATGCCCTCCCCACTTAGGTAAACGGACTTGCTCCCAACGTGCCCATTTCTCTAGGGGCTTGGCACGGCATGACCAACTTCACCGTAGCACCTATGGACGTGTTTGACATCGTGCTCGGGTTAGACTTCTGGTATGAAATCAATGCCTTCATTTCACCCCATCTCAACCAATTACACATCAGTTACCAAGGAGGCTCTTGTATAGTGCCGTTAATCCGTGTGCCCCAAAAAGGCATGCAATTGTCGGCCATGCAACTGATCAAGGGATTCAAGAAAGGGGAACCAACCTTCCTTGCCACTGTTTTGGAGGTACCAGCAAGCCCTGAGGCAGAACCTATCCCGGATAGCTGCCCCTCTCATTGACTTATTGAAGAAGGGCCGGGAATGGAATTGGGGCAGTTCATGCCAAGAGGCTTTCGAGGAACTTAAGACTGCCATCACAAAGGAGCCAGTTCTTACTCTGCCCGATTTCAGCAAAGCTTTTGAGGTCTATACCGACGCTTCAGATTATGCCATTGGTGGCGTCCTGATGCAAGAGGGCCACCCTATCGCTTTCGAGAGTCGAAAGCTGAACGAAGCAGAGCGGCGGTACACCGTCCATGAGAAGGAAATGACTGCCATAGTCCATTGTYTAAGGACTTGGCGCCACTATTTGTTGGGCTCCCACTTCACCGTCGAGACTGACAACGTGGCCACAAGCTATTTCCAGTCCCAACCGAAGTTGACACCCAAGCAGGCCCGTTGTCAAGATTTTCTGGCCGAGTTTGACTTCACTTTGGAGTATAAGCCTGACCGAACCATTGTTGTTGTAGATGCCTTAAGCCGGAAGACAGTCCTAGCGCCCCTTGTTAGCACAAGCAGCATCAGCATTTTGGACACAATTAAGGAGGGAATGCAACACGACGTAGTTGCAAAGCAACTCCTTGCCTTGGCCAGTCAAGGCAAAACAAAGAAGTTTTGGGAAGAAGACGGCCTGCTGTATACTACCGGAAGGCGGGTCTATGTGCCGAAGTGGGCCAATTTGAGACGCCTCCTAATAAAGGAGGGACATGATACTGCCTGGGCAGGACATCCGGGAGGTTGACCATCAGATAAAGCTTATTCCAGGAGCCAAGCCGCCCGCCATGTCTCCCTATCGCATGGCGCCCCCGGAGCTGGAAGAACTGAGGAGACAGCTGACTGAACTACTAGAGGCAGGGCATATTCGCCCCTCCAAGGCACCTTTTGGAGCCTCGGTATTGTTTCAGAAAAAGAAAGAAGGGACATTGCGGCTATGCATCGACTACCGGCCCCTCAACAAGGTGACAGTGAAGAACAAGTATCCCATACTCTTGATTGCAGATTTATTTGATCGGTTGGGGCAAGCCAAAGTATTCTCGAAAATGGACTTGAGAAAGGGCTATTATCAAGTCTGCATTGCCGAGGGAGATGAGCCCAAGACCACCTGCGTCACCCGATATGGGGCTTTCGAATGGCTTGTCATGCCTTTCGGACTTACTAATGCCCCTGCCACTTTCTGCACCCTCATGAACCGGATATTCCATCCTTGGACAGATTTGTGGTCATCTACCTAGATGACATTGTGGTTTACAGCAGCAGCCTGGAGGAGCATGTAGAACACCTCCGGCAGGTCTTCCAAGTATCGAGGGAAAATGAACTATACGTCAAGAGAGACAAATGTACATTCGCTCAGCCATGCGTACAGTTCCTTGGCCACACCATCTCGCAGGGAGAAATAAGAATGGACCATGACAAGGTAGATGCTATAAGGGACTGGGAGGCACCAACCCGAGTAGCCGAACTCCGATCCTTTCTTGGTCTCACCAATTATTACCGGCGGTTCATTACAGGCTACTCAAGGATAGCTGCCCCTCTCACTGACTTATTGAAGAAGGGCCGGGAATGGAATTGGGGCAGTTCATGCCAAGAGGCTTTTGAGGAACTTAAGACTGTCATCACAAAGGAGCCAGTTCTTACTCTGCCCGATTTCAGCAAAGCTTTTGAGGTCTATACCGACGCTTCAGATTATGCCATTGGTGGCGTCCTGATGCAAGAGGGCCACCCTATCGCTTTCGAGAGTCGAAAGCTGAACGAAGCAGAGCGGCGGTACACCGTCCATGAGAAGGAAATGACTGCCATAGTCCATTGTYTAAGGACTTGGCGCCACTATTTGTTGGGCTCCCACTTCACCGTCGAGACTGACAACGTGGCCACAAGCTATTTCCAGTCCCAACCGAAGTTGACACCCAAGCAGGCCCGTTGGCAAGATTTTCTGGCCGAGTTTGACTTCACTTTGGAGTATAAGCCTGACCGAACCATTGTTGTTGCAGATGCCTTAAGCCGGAAGATAGTCCTAGCGCCCCTTGTTAGCACAAGCAGCATCAGCATTTTGGACACAATTAAGGAGGGAATGCAACACGACGCAGTTGCAAAGCAGCTCCTTGCCTTGGCTAGTCAAGGCAAAACAAAGAAGTTTTGGGAAGAAGAAGGCCTGCTGTATACTACCGGAAGACGGGTCTATGTGCCGAAGTGGGCCAATTTGAGACGCCTCCTAATAAAAGAGGGACATGATACTGCCTGGGCAGGACATCCGGGACAGAAGAGAACTTTGGTGCTGCTGGAGGCAACCTACTACTGGTCGCACATGCGGGACGTTGTTGAAAGTTATGTCCGCACCTGCCTCGTGTGCCAACAAGACAAGACAGAAAGCAAGGTGCCGGGTGGGTTACTAGAGCCACTGCCTGTAGCCGAACGACCATGGGACAGTGTCACCATGGACTTCATCACATGCTTGCCGAATTCCGAGGGGTTTGGCACCATAATGGTTGTGGTGGACAGATTTTCCAAATATGCTACTTTCACGGCAGCCACAGCTAGTTGCAAAGCCCGGGAGGCAGCAAGGCTATTCTTGCGGGATGTAGTCAAGTATTGGGGGGTGCCGAGACACATCATCAGCGACCGAGACCCCCGATTCACGGGAGCTTTCTGGAAAGAGTTGTTCAAATTATTGGGGTCTGAATTGCACTTCTCCACCAGTTTTCACTCGTAGACTGACGGCCAGACGGAGCGGGTCAACATTTAATAGGAAGACAACTGAACCAATTAATTGGATAAACCTAAAGGCAAAAATTGAAACAAATTCCAAGAGAAAGAAATTAACAAGATGAAGAACAAGAAAATAAACCGTCAATTCAAGAAAGATATTACCTGGAATCTAAGTTAGGGTTTGGGGAAGGGCTGAACAAGAAATTCTTACACAAATGAAGAGACCAATTGTACAAACTAATTCCAGCCGCAAAAATCAAACGTGAGAACAAAGAAAAACAAATCTGGAATATATTTGGAGATGCCAAGACTCTGGTGTTGCCTCTGGAACCCTCTTGCTTGCTCACTATTCTGCAGTAGTCCAATGTGTGCTCTTTGATAGTGATTGTCGTTTCCAACAAGTGATTGCCCCGACATTAATATGGTATTATCTGCAAGCATACTGAAGGGGAAAAAGAAGAGAAAAGAGAAAGAGAAAAGTACAAATAGTGACTAGTGTTTCTAGCTATTGGTGCATTGGAGTTAGATTGCCGGAGAAGAGCCTATGTTGACGGTGAACGGAGGGAATAGGGAACGAATAGGGTGGAAATGCTGCTGATTGATCGGCGATTGAAGATCTGGTAGTGATTAGCGACAGAACCCTAACCACCCTGCCAGAAAATAACGGCAAGAGTCCAGAAGAGAGGAAGCAGAGAAGTGGAGAAGAAACCTTTTCCGGCATAAAATGGTCGTCGGCGCAGGTGATTGAAGGAGAAGAAAGTCTCCGATGTAGCTAGTACCCATACAAGGAATGAGAGAGAAGAGAGAACACAAAATGATGAGATTTGGGGACAAGTGATTGCCCCGACATTAATATGGTATTACCTGCAAGCATACACTTTCAGTTTCAGACTTTAGTGAGTTAGTGGGGTCTTGTCCATCAACTCGTCAGTAGTAGAGGCTTATCAGACATAGTATGTATACGGTTTCAGATTGTGCTATGTATACAGTTATTCGATGTTATCAGATTTTCAGGCTTCCACTATGTTATATGTTAGAATTCCGCATTCACTGATCACTGAGGAACTTTAGAATAGTTTAGGATTCCGATCACCGGCGGCCACTTGGATGACCAATATTCAACTGGATTTTTTGCTGGAGACTCGCAACAAAGTTGTGAAGGCATGACTCTTTCTTGTACCTAGTGATTCTAAGTTTGTCTATTCATATTGGCTGATTACTACGTCCACCTATTTCTGTAATTCTGTAAGAGTAGGAAGTACTTTGAATATTTCGGGTCATTACATGTCTGATATTTTCATGTAGTCCTTGAGCGATTGGTCTTGATCATTTGGACAATTTCATTGAGATGGTAGACAAATGGTGGTCTTATGAGATACACAGCAGGCCAGACTCAATACTTGCCAAGAAGCTGAAACTCCTCAAGAACGAAGTTAAAACTGGAACACTGAGGTCTTTGCTAAGCTGGAAGAAAAAAAGAAGAGTATCTTGCTTAAACTTGAGGAACTGGATCATTCTTCAGTAGATGAAGTGCAATCTGATAGGAGGGAAAGAACCCCTTCTCAAGGAACTGAAGGAAGTTGTTTGAATGGAGGAGATATCATGGAGACAAAAGTCTAAATGCATTTCGATAAAAGATGGTGATAAGAATACCAAGTTCTTTCACAACATGGCCAATGCTCACAAAAGATATAATAATATTGACAAATTTGAAGTGGATGGGAAATCAATAGAAGTGCTAAGCGGATTAAGGAACATTTATTGAGCTTCTATGAAAAATTATTTCACTGAGGATAAAGAATGAAGAACCAAAATGGAGAGGATACAAGTTGGTGGTGCCAACAGAAGGCAACTGTCTTCCTAAGGATGATGTTTATTTGCTTTAAAGAAACTCCATGGTGACAAAGACCCATGGCCGAGATGGCTTAAACATGTGTTCTTCCAAAAATGTTGGCCCACAGTCAGAAATGATTTACTGAAGACACTTGTCACTTCTATCATTAAGGTTGTTTTGGAAAAAGTCAATCTTAGATTCCTTAATGTTAGGAGTTCTTGTCTAGATCAAATAAAGATAGATTTAAATAGCTAAAATTTTAGTCAATACCAAAGTCCCAAATAATAGGAAAACAATTAAATAACAATTTGTCCAATGTGAAATATATTTTTGAAGGGTAAAAAGGTCAATCAACATTTTGCATTGGAGCTTCATGCTTTTATAATAGTATAGATATAGATTTACCACATAGCAGTTACTAGGAAAAATGCACATCTTCACACAGTTACATTTGAATTTATTTGCATTCTTAATTTAATCACTTTGAAATTTGATATTTCAGTTAGTGGTGTAGCTATGTATATGAAGTAGAAGTATAGAACGGGTGCAGACTTGGAAATCTAGCTGGCTTAATTCCTCTCCAGCTTGATTTCCTGGGTGACATTTGGCAATGACTAGCACTGTTTGTGCCCTCCAGTCATGGAAACCTAATGAATGGAATGCCCTTTAGTCATGGAAACTTAATGAACTGATACAAATGGTGTAAAAAAGTAAGCCTGTACTCAAAGAAGAATTATTTTAATATATATAAAAGGAGATTCTATGTATAAAAAAATATTAAAATGAGATTTTATGTATGATAAATGGAATTCTACACTCTTAGGTGGCCGAAAATCCATCATAAACCCGAGAAAAGGATAATGAATGCAAATTTGTTTTTGATAAATAAAGGCAATATTATTAATGAGCTTGAAGGTAAGATCCAATTTCCCATATCTGTCTATGAAGCGCAGATCTAATAGCATTAGTGTTTATAATTTGATTTATATAGTGCAATACTAATCCGTAGGACCTCATTGGTAAATGCTACAAGATCTCATGCATTGGAAACATGTTATGGACCCAGATTTTATAGTATGAAATATTTTTATTTCCAAGTAAATACCTATATAAGTTTAGATTGCATAAAATAACGAAAATTATCATGGTCTCAAGCCGATTTATGCTGCAAAGAAACCTTCAGGAGTGGAAGAATTGAAGTAGAAAGGTTTACATACTTCTTCTCTCTCTTGGGAAATGCGTAAAATACTCTTTTCTGATGGCATTTCCGAATGGGGACTTCTGCTAATCTTTCCACTTAATTATATCTAGAAAAACTTTCTTCTCACGGAAGAAAAATCTTTCGGATTACTGAGTACTTGCAAGAGAATCAATAGATGGTTTAATCATAGAGAGAAGTCGACATTTCACAAGCAAGCTGAAAATCAATGAAGAAAATCTCAGTCTGATATTTGAGCAACTTAAACAAGCTTCATTAGGGACTGGAGACCTATGTAGAAGGTGGGGAAGGAAGATTCAAGCTTACATGTACAGGGTATTACCAGAACTTTAATAGTTATGAGTGGCTCGTGATAACTGAGGGATGGTTAGGCGATAGGAAATCTTCTATCATAATACTGGAAATTGGATACATCAATGGGTAGAAAGATATTGCAGCGAGGATTCTACAGTTCTTGCGAAACATCACATTGTACATCATCTGGCTACTCAGGGGAGATCTTATATTGAAGTTGCAAACAAACCAAAGAGGCTGGAACAGGGGGGTAAATACATTTCTCAAAAAACTAGGAGTAAATACAACTAAAGTGATTGGGGAATGCAATCAAGATTAAACAAGACACTAAAATATTTTCTCTCCAAATATTTAACTGGTAGCTTCAATGATCTTTCAGTCCTTGCCGGAATCCAGAGGTGATACAAAGTTGGTTCACGAACAGATGGAAAGTCGGTGCATGATTCAGAGCAATTCTGCTATGATCAATTCCAGTTCGAGTACCCTCTCAACAAGAGACATTAAGGGTCAATGCGAGGAGTGATTCTGGAATGGGAGAAAACTTTTACAGGAATGGTGGTCTCTGGCATCCGATCCATACATGGAAAAACAAAGGTCTGAACATTGTTGGGTCAGAGCTTTTGATATTCCTCTACATGAATGGTCGAAAGACAATTTTCGGACATGAAGGAGAAGGCACACTTGCTTTGGCTTGTATATGTGTTTGGCTTCTTTAACGAAATTTCGATGAATTTGGTAATAGAAGTGGGAGAATGGAGTTTCAGTATTTCTATCTTGTTGGATGAGCACACAAGAGTTCATAAACATGAGAGAGACGGGAGGGACCACCTTGAGCCTCGTATTTTTTGCTTAGGTCCTGTTAACTGAAAGGCACGTGTAGATCCAGGTGGCTGAGACACCTAATTTAAGATATGATTTAAATCAGGCCAGAGCTTTCGGGCCTAACATGACCCAAAATAAGTCAAATGAAAGGTAGCTGGTTGGCCATCTGGTGAGAAAATGGTGGACCTGACTTATTATTACTAGAGTCCAATAACAACATACCCCACAGATCCCACAAGTGGGGTTTGGGAAGAGTGAGGTGTAGACAAACCTTAACCCCCACTCTTGTGTGGTAGGAAGACTGTTTCCGATAAGACTGTGGACTCAAGACTTATTACAAGAGTCCAAAAGCAGCAAATAATAAAATAGGGAAGGGAAATTGAATAAAAATAAACATCGGGAGGTAAAAGTCCCAATATATTTCCTCCTTAGTATTCCTCGATCTTCTCACTCGGAGCTCACAGTTTCAGCGCCTATTATAGATGATACATACAACAACTAAACTCATGAAAATGGAGATGAAGTAGAACAAATGGGCCCCCAATTCTACCCAGGAGTAACTCAATAGAATCGGTGGCCTAAAGCCGAAATTTGAAGGAGGCTTTATATTTATTTTGTAAAATTTTAATGTATTTTAATTTATATTTATTCTTATAACTTCTTAGCTACAAAATGAAAGGTAATCATATTTGATAACATCATTTTTTTCAATTTACAATATAGTCAATTCATGTATTTTTCATGAGAGAATGTTGATCTTACGCAAGATCTCATTGATTTAGTTTTGAAAACTTTTGTTTTATTCAGGCAATTGTTATAAAAATATTATAACTAATAAAAACATTTAAAATATAATTAAGACTTCATGACCTGATTGAATATGCCAATAAGGGTATCATCTTCTACTAATATAATTTTTCATATCATTTTAATTCTAAAATAGATTAAAACTATCAATATTATAGCGATTATTATACTTTAAATGACATTCAAGGGCTTAATAATGTCTTTTCTACTCTAATAGCTTAATAATCTATTTAGCTTGAGCTTGAAAATGTCTAAAAAGACACTCAAAAAATTGAAGAAGATCTTAAAAAGACAGAGTTATAAACAAGATTGATTTAAGTTGAAGTGAATTAAACAATATTAAAGGGTAGGAAGTAATTAAAAATTTTAATTGCTTACACCTTTCAATTGTAATTACATCAATCATATTTCTAGAAAGTGTCATAAACTTTGAAAATATGTGTGTAATGATTGGTATAAAATTGACAACGAATAATTTTAAAAAATATTTATCACTAATAATAAATATAAAATTTTTCAAATTATATATCTAATAGGTATAGTTTTGGGTCCTTAATATATTTGGGGCCTAAAGCCACTAAGCTGTGGCTTTATGCTTCCGTTGACCCTGATTCATCATCACTAATTGCTAGCATATTCCCATCTGAGGTAAACGAATTAGATTCTGAGTTCTCTTTCCTCTCTTTTAGCAATCTTGCTCTTCTGTGGCACGACTTAGATGATCAGATGACCAGTCCTACGATCATAGAAACATCAAAGTAGACTAAATTAGTTCTGAGGAAAGCATGCAAGGCATTTGAGGTTAACATGAAATTTAGGATATGATATTAAGTATAGAACAAAAGGATACAACTTCAACTCCAAATGAAGAAACAAAAATCAAATGAAAGGGTGAAAAAACAAAAATGAGACGAGATACATAAATTAGAAGACAGATGTGCAGGGTTAATTATAAAGGGGGAGAAAAAAAAAGCAAGGGGAAGGGAAAAAAAGGCAAGGGGATGGAAATACTACTCTTTTTAGGATGAGAGGTAAAAGCGAAAAGGGCCAAATATACTCCTGAAATATTTAAAATGGGTCAATTTTGCCCTCTATTGCGTTTTTCGCTCAAAAATGCCCTCCAACTAGCAAAACAACTAAAAAATATCCTTTTTACTAATTGTTGCTCCAAAACAAGAAAAAAGGGTCAAGTTTGCCCTTGAACTATTCAAAATAGGACAGTTTTTCCCTTGTTCTTTTAATTTTTTGGGGGGTGGGGAGGTTGAATGTGTGAAACATATAAGAAAATAAGTAGTATAAATATAAACACATTCCATTTTAACAAATAAAAATGATGACATAACTTTTTCTTCTTCCGGCTACATTTACTATGAGTTTTTATTTCTAAACATGATATCACGTACCTTTTTTTACATAACTATTTAAAATTTGGTTTTCTACATTAATAATAATGGGTTTATTTTACTAACTCTAAGAATGCTATGATAAAAGAAATCGAATTCAATTTCAATTTCAAAAAGAAATCAAATACAATTATACGTTGGTGCATTGTATTACTTATGGTAACTTTTTAGTCATCCCAAGGTTCAGTTGAGGGACGGTTTAATAATGTTGAAAGGAAACAGTAGAACAAATATTTAGTTGAAAAAATTAATGCAGGTAATTAAATTTTATATAAAACATAAAATTGACATTATTCAAAATTTGTCATTTAAAATAGTCAGATTAATCTCATGAACTTTTTCTGTAGTCTTTACAATTAAGAGCACTTGTCCCGAACTTTAAATGTAGGACAAAACTTCCCTATTTCAAATAGTTCAAGGGCAGAATTGACATAATTTTTCTTGTTTTGGAGCAACCATTGATTCTCACAAAGTGCCAGATCTGTGATATCAGTCTGTTGAAGTTTCCTATGCCACCCTGTCCGATAGAATTCCTCATCATCCAGAGTTCCCATATGATGATTATATGAACTGCAGAAAAACTGGTTTAAGCATGAGGCATATATCTGCATTCCACCAAGTAATAACAACTTGAGTTAGTTGCATTCTCTATATATTTAGTCCTGCACAAGAAACAAACTAACTCCGTAGCTTGTGAGCTATTAGAGAGGTTAGTAAAATATGAGACATGGTCTCCTGTTGAGGCCCAACACCTGGAAACAATATTTATCCCCAAGGAAACTATCTCTGTAGCTTGTGAGCTATTGGAGAGGTTAGTAAAATATGAGACATGGTTTCCTGTTGAGGCCCAACACCTGGAATCAATATTTATTCCCATTCCTTTCAAAGCATCATCATTAGGGATTCTATATTTCCAGGCCCTCCATAGAAAAGACATCTTGAAAGGCATCTTGTTAATCCATATTCATATGACATCTTGGAAGTGACATCTTGAAAGCCAGCTTGTTAATCCACATCTTCTCATGAATTTGTTCCTTCTATTCTTTATGTCTAATATACTCCCGTTCATTCTTTACTATACTGTGAATTTTACTCTTTCTGTCCAATATATCCACTTCAGTTAGAGCATGAATGTGCTGTATAATGTGTATTACATCTTCAGGGAGGTGATGTCTGAGTTTGTCATAATTTTATTCACTCTCAATGTTGAATTCTTTTACTTCAATTGCTTCCTTCCTGTAACCTTCTGGTGTAATGAAATATAGTGCTCCCACAGTGGTCAAGTTATCATACTAGAAACTGGAGTCTCTATCCTTTATTTTCCACCAGGTTTGATGCTCCAGAAGTTGTCTTACACTGACCATTTTTTCCCAAATAATAAAAGCTCCCTTGGCTTGTGCTATGACTGGATGTAGTTTCTTACAATATTTGTTTCCCATGATAGAACCCCATAGTATTGGCTTTGTTCTGAAGTTACACCATAGCTTATTAAAGAGTGCATTTGATACATCAAATAAAGATCTAAATCCAACTCACTTCACTCTTAGGTAAGCATAAAATGTCCCATTTTACCCAGTGTCTCTTTTAACCGTCACCAATGCTTCCCCAGTAGAAGTTTGCAAACATCCTATGTAAATGTCTCACTATGCTGATGTATTGGCATGCTTTGCGGAGCATGAGAAATTAAATACTGCCCTTCCTCCATAAGATAAAGCTTTGCCTTTCCAGCCTTGTATTCTTTTGCCAATTTTCTCAACAATGTCATCGTAGTGACTAATTTTATTTCTCCCATAGAAGACAGGAAATCCCAAGTAAATGAATGGAAATTTACCTTGGCTGATTCCTGCAACACTATTAATTTTTGCGATGATTCTTATTTATACCTTTTGATGCACATGAAAGACACTTTTATTCAGATTAATCAGCTGACCAGAGGTTGCTTCGTAAGTCCTAAAGATTTCTGTGACCATTTTAAGAGACTGTTTTGACACAAAGAAGATTGCATCATCTGCATAGCACAGATGATTGATCATTGGACTCCATTTGGGCATTCCAAAACTAATGAAATCTGGCTTATCCATCAGTGCGTTTAGTCCTTTGTCCTATGGTTAAAGCTTCCTCTGCAATAATGAACAAAGTAGGAAACAAATGATAAACTTAGGTGATATCTGACATGGTCTTGACTATATCTAAAAATGTTCTGGAAAAAAAGAAGTATAAACTTTTTTTAGTGTATATTTTAAGATGCTTATTGTATCTTCTTATCAAAAAATATAATACAAAGGAAAGAAGTCCTTGGAGTACCGACTAGAAAATGTTAGTTCCGTATTTATAAATATGGTGCTAATATCATGAATCCTTTTGTGAAGGTTCTTGCTAAATTGTTTCTGCTAATATTGTTCGCTTTTGTCAGGTTCCTTGTGGTACGGAAGCTGACCAAAAACCTCCAAAATGTCGTAAATCATGTCGTGTAGGTCGTTTATGCAGGCACGCTTCTAATTGCAAGGTTGTATTTGTTTCATGTACTACTTACCATGTACTTGGTGATCACGTGAACATTTTTAGATCGTCCTTTTATGAATATTATTAGCAGGGACATCACTTGATGCCTCAATCTTAATCCAACTTCTAGCATGAAATAAAATACTGTTTAACTTGGAGCCTGACATGTGCACTAATTTTTCTAGCCACATCGGTGTCACTATGGAGCTTGCCCACCATGTCGTTTACTTTGTGATGAAGAATATTCTTGTGGGCACAAGTGTGAATTGAGGTTTGCCTTTATTACATTTTCTGGATATCTACTAATGTATACTGTTTCATTAACTGAATCTTTGTTGTTCATTGATTTTAAGCAGGTGCCATGGCCCTACACCTCCTCCTCTTCCAGAGTTCACTTTGAAACCAAAGAAAAGGAAACCGAACATCCAAATTGAACCCGCTCCTGGTTCACCATGCCCCCCATGCCCACAACTTATTTGGAGGTCTTGTTTGGGTAATCATTTGGGAGCAGAAAGAATGGTGGGAATCATATTACCCTAGACTCATGGACAATACTTCCATTTACCTTTTGTTCATTCTATTCAGGAGCTATTTATTCTTTAGTTTCTGTCAAAAGTTTCATATTTACTTGCGAAGAAGAATTCAAGTGAGCTCTTTCTCATTTCAGATGGTCTGCTCAGACAGGGCAATGTTTTCCTGTGACAATTTGTGTGGAAATCTTCTTCCTTGTGGAAATCACTACTGCACTAGAGTTTGCCATGCCTTGGTTACTAGTACTTCAAACTTAAATGGTAGTGTAAGAGCTGAGACCTGTGAAAAGTGTACTCTTCCTTGCCAACAGGTATAAATAAATTTACTATCCATCTCATTTATTGGTCTTACTAGGTTTTTATTTTGGGGCCTAATTTAACAATCAATACTTTCCATGACATATATGCTTGCTCAATCAGTTTGATGGTTGCGCTCTTCTATAAGTTGGCACTTTATAGTTTGTAATTCGGGTATTAATTGTATACTTTTATTTATCCTTATTTAGGAGCGGAAACCTACTTGTCCTCATCCATGTCCCTTGCCGTGTCATCCTGGAGAATGTCCCCCTTGCAAAGCACTGATAAAGCGATCATGTCACTGCGGTTCCATGGTTCATGTCTTTGAGTGCATATACTACAACAGCTTGTCAGCAAAAGAGCAGCTGACTGTTCGGTCATGTGGAGGACCATGCCATAGGTAGTTCATAAACTTGGCTCTCCTTTCCTTCAAATCTAGGATTAAAAAAAGCTATAATTTCAGGTGTTCTATAGGTAGACTATATTTCTTTTTATATCACCAAAAGCAAAAGAGGCATGCTCCTTGATAGCTACAGAGGCTATTAGGCTTATCTACCTCTTTGCACAACCCCCTTCCCCGTTAGGCTTCTAAAAAGCTGAATTATGAGCATTTGCAATGCACATCTGAAACTCCGTAACTGACCTTGATGAATCCTTCTTTGTTTGGATGCCAATGTGCAGAAAATTACCTAATTGTACGCACCTCTGCCCTGAAACATGTCATCCTGGTGAATGTCCATCTCCTGATCAGTGCTCCAAGAAGGTAATTGATTGATGTACTCTCACTGCATGGTTTGTTGATCTACTATCTTGGTCAATTATACTTCTTAATCCGAATTACAGAGAGCTTATGTTCTTAGCGTCCTGTTTTAAATCAAACACAATCATTCCTAAAGCCGTATTTATTATTGGAGGAGGAAATCACACCTTTCCCCCACCAAAATGAATATCCTTCCAATCTTTTTTACTTTTAGTTTCCCAGGAGCTGGGAGGGCATTTTACTGGTTCAGGGAGGTAAAATACCCAGTCTTACATCCATTCACTTCCACACCAAGACCTCCAATGAGCAGATAAGAAAAAAAAAGTAAGGAGAACTCCTTTCCCTGCTTGGAGCATGGCAATGGGGTCAGAAGAGTAGCAAATAAGTGTAACTTAGGGTGATCAAAGCATTATATATACGTACACACACACTGATACATACATGTGTGTGTGCACATATGTATCTATACATTGCATGTATACATGAAATAGAGCAAGGAGAAAGAGAAATCAAAATCAAGAAATGTCTTTTCCTGTTTATAAAGGTGTAATTTCCACGATGCCTCCAAAGAAGGAAACATCATTTGTCTTTTCATTTTCTTTTACTTGCTTTTCTAGCCCAATGGGCTGGCCATACATAACATTTTTCTCTATTGTACTTTCTTTGCCATGCTATCCTATCGAAGAATCACACATTTGGGATTTTGATGGGCTTCACTTGATGCCATTAAACATTCCACTAACTGGTGTGTTTACAAGGAAAATCATCTTTATGAAGCTTCATGAAAGCAAGTTGTCTGGATATACCATTGCTTTCATCAGCTACTTTTTATTTGTATCAATTATCTTCTGAAATTTAAGGACCACAAAAGGAAGAAGATTTCATTCTGATGAAAGGAAAAAATTGGATAAAAGAAAAGAAACGAGAAAGATTTAACTTCTGTGACAAATAGTTACTAACATATTTCAGAAAGAATAAAAAAGTTTTTACTTCTGTGATCTCAGCCGAAATACAGCTAAACTCCATTCCAGAAAGTTGAACAGGAACTTTTCTCCTAAGCCAGATAACTCTTTCTATAAGAGCTCTTAACCCAGATAACTAATTAGTGCAAAATGTAAAATCTGTTCTTTTTTTTTTTTGGATTGATGGCATATAGTCTGAATTCCTAGTTGATGAGCCAGAAAAAGCCGACCATATATTTGAGAAATAGTTTCAGTTTTTTGTTTACCGAACACTTTTTTCAATCCTTTTTCCATGTTCTATCCAATATTTTCTGATGAAGCATGTCCTATCTACTGTTAATTTTTAATGCATCTTTTATTAGGTTACTGTTCGCTGTGGATGCCAAACTTTGAAAAAAGAATTGCTATGTAAGGATGTCCAAGCAGCCTATCGAAGTAGTGGTACTGATCCCAAAGATGTATCTAGAAACCAATTTGGACTTGGCCTCCTCCCTTGCAACTTAGATTGCAGGAGCAAAGTGAAAGCTGCTGAGGCAGAGTTGCAACATCGTAAATCAAAAGATTCCGAGGTAAACCTTTATAATTTTCTTAAATGCATGTCACATCTGCTGTACATTGTTTTCTGGAGTTCAACAAAATGAGGTTTACTTTCCTTTGTGTTGAATAGTTTATTGACCCAAAATATCCCCAATAATTAGTTGAAAATTTAACTCAAATTTGCTCTTGCTCAGGAAAAGGAACCAGAAACAAAAGATAATGTGACGAAGCGAAGACGGAGACGAGGAGGGCGGGTGCTCGAAGACAAGAAAACTTCGATACTGCAGGTTTGTCTTAGAATTAGTGATGCATCTGTTCTCCTTTCGAAGCTTCAAATGCTTAACTGCAGTTTTTTGAACTTGACAGAGAATTGTTGCTGGCATCAGGAGATTTCTTCTATTTGTTATCATCATAATGGCTCTGATTGCTTCAGTATATTTGGGTTATAAAGGCCTATTATGGCTCTCCGAACGGATGAATGAAGCTGAAATACAACGACAAAGAAGATACACGCGAACATAGTTCGTCGCCTATTATGGCTCTCCGAAAGGATGAATGAAGCTGAAATACAACGACAAAGGAGATACACACACGAACATAGTTTGTCAGAATCAACTTCAGCACACAGAAATGTTCAGTCTTGGCTGATTTGCCAGGAGATGAAGCATTCTTTATTCATTTTGGATTTAGTTGATTTTGATTTAGTTCATATATGAAGAATAGCAAACAGACGTCCCCTGCGAGAAGCTTGGGGGAGTGGTCTTACCAAGTTTTCCCTTAAAAGAATGAATTAAAATTAGAGTTTGTTAATAGTTACTTATAGGGATGACAAAATCAGTCCATAAAATCGTGATCTGTTCAACTCGTGTAGGTTTGGGTGGGTTATTGACCCACTTATTATATATATTTGACTCATTTAATTCAATCTATTTTAAAATTAAATTGATATGTAGTCCATATTGATTCATGAGAAATTGTCTTAAATATTTTTAAAAAGATATTTTTCTATTTAATATGTTATATATTAGACATAATATAAGACAAAAAACTTTATTAGGTACTAAAATAAATTATAAGAATAAATAAAAATTTTAAAATTTAGTAAGAATTGTGCATGTTGAATTATAATTTGATTATTAGTTCCTTTTTTCCGGCATAATTTTTTTCCATCTAAGTAATTTTGACATGCTTATTTTTATATGTTTAAATTTAGTCTAATCCATTCATTTGACATCACTAGCTATTTGGGATAATAAATTAAGGCAAAAAGTTTTAAAATTTTAAAAAAATGACACAAATTTTAATAATTGAATAGAGATAATAAATTTATGATTAATGATATTTGACTCATTTTTGGATAAGTTTTCGATTTTTAAAACACTTTAATTCAATTTATATAAAAATCTTAAATTACTTAAAAAGGGAAAAAGAACTGCCAAATCAACGACCCCTGTGCGCGCTATTCTTCTTCTTGTCGTCATCTTTCTTCTGCTGTTGTTGCTGCTCTTCTTTTTTAGAAGAATTATTTTAAAAAAATCAGGTTTATCTAATTCATGTTCTAGATTGAATTTCATTCGTGTAGCATCAGCATTACTTTGAGGTAATTTTTGATTAGGTAAGTGAATAATATTATTTTGTGTATTATTTATTTGGGCAAAACTCTATTTTTTCAACAGCTTCAATAGTAATTATCATTGCTGCAACAATTGGGTAACCTATCATATAAAAAGCTTAGAATTTTTTCAACAAATTATAAAGAATTGCAATAATTATTGGAAATGCTGCACAATTTACAACTACTGTTTCAATTGTTGTAATTTCTTTATTAGTTGTTGCAGCAGCTAAGTTGTTGTATAATTTTTTTTTTATCACAACAACTTATAAAGAAGTTGCAACATTTTAAGAAATTGTTTTAGCTGTTGCAATTTTTTTATTAGTTGTTGCAATAACTAAGTAAGTTGCTATATAAAAAACTTTTGTTTTTCCACACAACAAATATTAAAGTTATAACAATTTTAGCAACTGCATCGATTATCACAACTTCTTTATTAGTTGTTGCAACAACTAACTAAGTTGTTGCACAAAAAGCTTATGAATTTATAACAATTAATAGAAAAATTGCAATAATCATTGTAGTTGCTGCAATAACTGCTTCTTTATTAGTTGTTGCGGTAATTGCGTAAGCTATTGAATTTTTTTTTTGAAGTTATAGAAACAACTAATAAGAAGTTACAACAAGTATCAGAGTTATTGGACAACTTCTACATATTTTGGATAAAATAGAGACAAACCTTGAAGCTATCTCCAAGAAGTTCAGTGAGCTATTACAATAACTTACTGAGTTGCTGCAACAACTATTTCAATTGTTGCAACAACCCACTTACCTATTGCAACAACTCTCTAAGTTGCTGGAACAACTACAACATTGTTGCATTTTTTCATAGTTTTTCTTTCCTATCATGATTAATTTTTTATTTTAAAATGAAATATTTTCAGATACCTCGAACATCATTAATGGGGACAAAATAACAATAGGAGGTAATTTACATTGTGGATGGATCGAGTCCAACAATCATTATATTTGGCGTTGGAAAGGTAAAGCTGATAGTGATGACATGCATAGAGATGTTGTATATGATGATTTTATACATAAAATCACTACCAATACCAATTGTGAATTAATGAGTTGAAAGATCTTGGTATCACTTAATTGCACAATTTAGATTAAAAATAGAGGGCAACTACTTTCAAAATAAAGAATCAAATTAGTTTGAAAGATGAAATACGAGACTTATTTTAAAGGTATATGTAGTTTTAAGATTGGTAGATAATCATAATTTACCTCAAGAGAAACAAGATATGTTAAATAGTGAATGTGATGGGGGTGGACATAGATATTTTAGACAAAGAAAGCGGAGGTGAACAAATTCCTGTTCTTAAAGTTATCAGTAATACACTAAGAACTACACAATCAACATAGTCCAACCATGTTCAAGATGACGAAATGAATTTTTATAACGGAATGCCATTCAAGAATAAGGAAGAATTAGATGTTTTGCTGAAACTTGCTTCCCTGAAAAAAGATTTTAGATTAAAGAAGGTGATCAACTTGTGTTTTGTTTATTATGTCGGATGGGTACATCCCGAGTGCAAGTGGTGGTTGAGAGTTGTGAAGCTTAAAATTTTTAATAGGTTTCACATAAAAAAATGAAAAGTCGTATACATGTGGTTCTCAGCATTTTACGATCCATAACCAACTCTCCACAATGAAAGTCATTGGTGAATACTTAAAAGATAGGTTTTCCGAGGCTAAAGTCCCATCTATAAAAGATATGAAAAATTCAATCCGTATTGAATTGAGATGCAAGATTAGTTATTGAAAGGTTTTGAAGGGAAATGAGATTGCGAAGTCTTTGATAAGGGGGACACATGAACATGGATATGTAATGCTTAGTGCATACCTTTATATTCTTAGGATCGTAAATTTAAAAAGTCAGACGACATTGAAGGTTGATGATAATGGTAAGTTCAATTATTTTTTGCGCATACGAGAAAGGTCCTACTTGTTGAGGAGATATTTTTAAAGAGTAAATACTGTGAGATGTTGGTTGTTGTGGCACAATATGCGAAGAATCATATTTTTCTGTGGCATTTTATGTAATAGATTCTGAATGTGATGCCTCCTCACAATATTTTTTAAACAAATGAGCAACTTTGTACATGATTGTTACACCCCGTAAGATTCCCGGCACCTAGATGGCCTATTCGCGCGTTGGTTAAGCATATTTGAAAGCCATACGTGCTAGAAAAAGGCCCGGGAAAAGAAAGGCCCAGAAAGATCGGACGTGAAACTCGGCCGGAACTATCGCGGAATGAGCCGGGCAGAGCCCTCTGCGATGGCACCGTCACGGAGGCGCTGCCGCTGGCTCTGTGACACGTTGGGCCTGTCCAGCCTGGGCATATAAAGCCTCACTCAATTTTAAGTGGTCATTATCCTTATAATTTCCATAAAATCGCGAGAGAGCAAGAGAGAGAGAAGGAGATAATATAATATCGTCCGATTACGTCGCTTGAACGTAGTCCAAATCTAAATTAACTCAGGTACCAGGTATTTAGCAAAGAAAGGGAGCATTCCTACTAGATTTTGTTTCGCGAATGCATCAATTCTAATCAAAGCCGAGCCACCTCTTGTTCAAGGTAAGTAGAATTGCTCCAAACTAGTGTCAATGTGCTCCTAGCCGTAAAGTGAATACTTCTCCCTTCCGGACTTCTGAAAATAGCAAGTTTTTGACCGTCTTTCGATAGTTTCCAAGTTTAGACTATAATTATATCGAAAGTGACGTTGTCTTTCGTAATAGTGTTGTATTTAGTACTAATTGACGTGTATATGAATGCAAGCTTGGGAGAAATAGAATGAGTACTGACCGAGCCTCGTCCGACACTTCTGATAACTCTGGGAGGTTAAGGTATGTGAAGTAGTTTCTTTGCGTTAGTAAGCCTTAGCCTTATGAATCATAGTAAAACTCCGTACTGAGTCCCCTGAGGTTGAATGTTGAGTATTGAGTAAGTCTAGTAAACTGGTTTACGTTGCCGTATCGTGACGCACCCGAAAGTCAAGAAAGCATGCACCCAAAGGGCCAGTTAGCATTCCGCATTCAAGATAGCCTATTGTAGCATTAGCAAACATGTTGTAGAATAAAAAGACAGCGGCATTTTCGCACAGTTAGTAAAGTAAAATCGTATAGACAGATGATATCTCAAGGCGTACCAGCCATTCGTACAGATGATATCTTGGGCTGCTGTACTAGCCATTCGTACAGATGATATTTTACAGATTAGCCATTCTATTGCATAGTATCCAAAAGCACAGACATAAACAGTTAAATAAAGATTGCAAAATCGCATAATCATAAAGGATCGTATAATACGTAATGAGATCGTAATAAAGAAACTTTATCAGATTTCGTATAGTCTTTTTCAGCTAAACATGCTTTGCTATTTATATGTGCTATTTGTTTGTTGAGACTCTGATGTGGTGAGGGAATCTTGAGCGTCCTCGCGCCTCGGGTGTAACGTGTCGCCCACCGAGCGGGGCGGGTTTACGTCACTCCAAGGAGGGCATGCCGTCCGCAAGAGGGACGGCATGGGATGAAGCCTATCACTGACAAGACTACAATACAGAAGCCTGAGAGCTAAGCGCCAGAGAGCAAATTGGCCACATGTGACATAGCACAGAGTCCCTGGACTCACACGGCTATTTATATCGGAGGCTATCTGAGCTCCATACCTGTAAGCTGTGCAGGTGCTCCTAGTGAGCAGATGAGTGGAGGACTTATTTTGGTTGGTTTTGGACTCCGGGCAGGGTATATAGATTGTTTGCTTGCTTGGCGCCATCCGGCTTGTACGGGTCGGGTTTTGGCTCTTTCTGCTACTTGTATATCTATTTGCTGTGCTATATACTAGCTAATAGACAAGCAGGTCGTCGCGCTTCACAGTACGCTTCGCCCTATTAGTACAGAAAGCTCCGATTAAGTTTTTATCAATTTCTTCGCATTCAAGCATCTCCATATACGTAATTGCTAGCCATGTTATCTATATTCGCTTGTATTCAGCTTGTTTTCAATTTTTGCATACTCGCATCGCGCACCGATGCCCATTGGGCTCAGACACAGCTCGCGGTGTACTAATAGACGAGGAGGCGATCCCCTGTGATTCCAGCCAGCCTATAGAGTCTCGCCCGGTCATCCGAGTCCGATTTCCAGGTAGCTCTTTTCCTTGTTGTACAAGATGGGTAGGTCGGGGCCCTATCCCGATTCATTTCTATTATTCTATAAAGGCTTGCAGATTGTTCAGATTTATCTCCCCGTGGTCGTGCGCTGAGCTGGTCGTGGGAGGCCGGCAGCTTTTGTTATAGCCGTTTTAGTATTTCGTTTTTTGTTGGCCGTGTGGGGACATAGTTTGATAGTAGTGGTATCTTGGGCTGCCCACGTAGTATTCGTGATTTTCTATGTTGCTCGATGACTAGACAGCATGGTGGCCTTGTCGGCCCGCATAGGTTCCTTGTTATGAGTATGTTTCGTTATCGCTTGTCATGCACAAAAAATATAGGCCCAAGCCGGGCCGAAGGTCAGAGCTTGATACACCGTTATATAGCCCTTTCTTTCCGTAAAACTCCAGATAGAGCTAGCCAGCACCAGATGTGCCTAGGCCCACCAGTTAGCAGTCCAGGTCCTACTAGGGCATCAGGTGCCAGTCATACCCCCAGGGCGGCGTGACAAACTTAGTATCGTGAGCAGTCGTGTCCCAGGAGTCTCGCAACCTGCAAGCAAGTAGAGTCTTTGTCTATGGATGTGTTGTGCACCACATACTATAGGGGCAGAGGCTGCGAGGCATGATAGGATGGTTAGCTCTTCTTTTCTTAGTCGGGCCAAAGCACAGAGCGGTATATAGTATAGGGTTGAGTCCCTAAAAACTTTTACCATATTCTTTGATTACGCATACAAAGACAGTCGCCAGCATCTTTACCTACAAAGTAGAAGATCGTAGATTAGCAATTAAAAGGGCATCAACGCAAGATAGTTGCAAGAGCAGGGAGAGGTACCAGGCCTCCGCTGATACCTTTTATCGGTACCATTCAGATACGTTGGATAACGTCGTAATAGGAAGAAGTATGATGTATATAATGAAAGGACTAGTTTATTGTATGGTATAAGATCTGATACTAAGATAATACAAACACGTAATTATCAGATAAGTGAAAAAGAGGGAAATGCAGATTCCCCATACCCATCTTTCGTACATGGTACAGTTCCATGTCTTCGTTTTGTTGCAATAAGAAAAGGCTATTCCCACCTCTTGACCTTGATTCCAAAGAGACAGTGAAAAGAGATAAGAACTGAAAGTGTAGGCTGCTCCAAATCGCCAGCAGTGACAGGATTGATTGATCCCAAGAAGTGTTAGAAAGGCTAAAGAGCCTGTGATTACGTAAGTTGTGCAGACCCTCATGATAATAAGCCAGTAGAGCAAGTAAGACTCATAGCTTACTCGGCGGTGTGTAAAAGACCACGCTGATGAACGCCGCAATAGTCAAATTTGAGTCGAAAGGCTGGAGTCCGCCATACGCTACCGTACGCAAGATATACCTGCAAGATTATAGATGGTGATTCAGTGGTGATATCGAAAGGTAGGGAGGTCATATGAGTCGTGGGTCTCGACTGCAAGTCAAGAAGTATGAACCGAGACTTGACCAAGAACCTTATTAGCATGTAAGGCAGGTACTTCAACCCGTAGCTCGCCTTAAGCAAGATAAAGGGAAGAAGCTAAAGGAGTACTCGCATTTTGGTGGGGAAATTAGAAATCACCCCCAAATTGATAGAATATCATGTATTAAGGACTAAGCCTCTGATCATCAGCTTAAGAGACAAGAAGATTGCGGTTCAAAATGCCGCAGATGTCCGCTTATGGAGAAGCTAAGAAAACTACCGACATGTAGACTCTAATCTAGTGTGCCTAGAGATAAGGCTCAAAGAAATAGTCGAGGGCTCTCAATATAACTTCAATAGGGCCACAAAGATTTGGAATGTTGACCCCACATTGCAAAAGAAAGGAATTTCAAACAGAGAGGACTATAATTAAAGTTTATATGTTTGTTACTTCCTGCACGGGGTGACAATACAATGAAATGATAAGAGAAGGCCAGAGATATTAATAGACCGTAGAAGTGGTGTATCATGTACAAAGATGAACTGGAAGAAAGCATGTTAGAGATTGCGTATCACTATAGAATTCGGTATGTATAGTACGTAGTTATTGATACGTATAATAGATATACTGTGGAGTACCGCCATAGGGGGTTAAAGTAATCACACAGATGCCGATTAGTGCTAGGAAGCATATATGCATTGCACCGGCAGTGACTCCCTTGCCAAAAAGAGAGAAGAAAAAGAGAAAAGAGAAGAGAGAAGGAGTAGGTTAAGCGATTCTACGATAGAAGCCAGAAACCGGCTCTGCCAGCTATTAAGTCAACAGACAGATGTTTTGCTGCTGCATCTAGGCTTTAGGAAGTTTACAAGAGTTAATAGCCCGAATCAGATGGCTAGATGATAAGGGCATTACAGACGGCTCCAACGACTAACCGGCGCTCGTATTAGAGGTGGAAGCATCCCTAGAGATCAGGTAACATTAGCGCATGTGCCAAACCGTAATTGAGACCGAATAAGCCTACGTTAGAGGTTAGCAATGCCAGAATTATTTTTCTAGTATGATAAGTGGTCAGACATCGTTTTTCCAAGCCTTGTAAGTGAGAGTCGCATGAAATAATCTAGCAAGATTATGTGAAACATTCACTAAGTTAACCAAATTATCTAAATCTGTAGATAAAACTGTGGCACCTCAGAAAGGGTCCACACGCAGTTATGACAAATACTAGTACTTCAGCCGGTTCTCATAAGATATTCGTATGCCGTAGCCCTAGCAGGGAAGGCCGCCCAATGGTAATAGCTCATAAGACCGAGAATTTCTCAAAACAGTAGTATAATCTAAGTGGATACGCACAAGGCGTAAGAAATTGGTAGTACTGCTAGCATAGTGTTTACTAAGACAAAGAGATTAGTAGACTCCCGTGAAAATCCAGGAACGGATCGCCCGAGAGTAAGTCGGACTAAGCACAACCCTACAATTCTGCAATTAGGAGAACAAAGCGTTAGATGTCCACAACTCCGTAGTTACGCATGAGCTACAGATGCTCGGATAGAACATTTAGGGCACCGTTAGACTACCGCAACATTCTGGTCATTCAACCCGCCTATTCAGCTATGCGAGGTTATGCAGCCAGATTATTAGAGATCGTGATGATTATCAGGATCCTTCGATCAACATGAGTACAAGGTGTGCAAACGGTCATTCATGTTATCCTAGCATTAAATAGCCTTAGCATGCGCTGTAAGGCGTGATAAGCTCTAGCTATACCGGTAAATAACCCGCGCTTTCTTCGGCATGGTGTCAAGATATGACCGTCAATTATGTGCCAAGTTCCTTAAAAATGAACATATGTTGTGCATTTACCCAAGAAGAGACAATGAAGTAGCAAATGCCCTTAGCTATAAATCTATTGGGAAGCCAACATTTGAACCCGAGCAAAGGGAGTTGGTCGTGAGATACACCACTAGTCAATTTAGCCGTTTCCATGTAATGGTAAATTATGACAACAGAGCGGTAATTCGTAACACCGTGTCGTCCTTGGTTGTGGAGGTAAAAGAACGACAATATGAAGATCTCGACTGGGTCTAGCTTTAAGGACGTAATCCTACAAGGAAAGCGCCTGCATTTTATACCGCAGGATGAAGTGCTTCATGCCAGAAGGCCGTCTCTGTGTTCCGTGTATGTTTCTGGGCGCCGCCAAATAGATTATGAACGAGGTACATTACGCCCGCTATTCTTCCAATTTCATACGACGAAAATGTACTCATGATATTAGAGGTAGTTCACAAAAAGCTGCAAGAAAAGAAGAAATGCTGAATTTTGTAAACAAAGGTCCTAATTGCCAACATGCCAAAGGTAATATCGAGACCAGGTGGGTTAACTCAGACATAACCGTGCCTCTCCGGAAATGGGAAACAAGTGAATATGGATTTTTGTAAGGATTCCCCGTACTAGACATAGACATGATTCTATAAGGGGGATAGTTGACAGTTGACAAATCACCATTTCCCGCTGAAACTACTCCTACCGAAGATTATACCGAGTTATATCGTAGAAATGGGCTTATTGTATGGAGTGCGCATTCATTATCTCATGCAGGAGCAAAGTTTACGCTAGATTTTGACAAATTTCTCGTTTCTGTAGAGGTCCGGGTACGCTAGACACTGAGCACAACATCTGCACCCTCGGCATGCATGGGGCAAGCCGAACGCACCATTCGTACGCTCGAAGACATAAAAAGCGGGCGTGTGTGCTAGATTTCTGTGGTAGCTGGGATGAGCAATTGCCCCTAATCGAGTTTGCTTATAATAGCTAATACCCGCTATCCAAATGGTACTCTTTCGAGGCATTATATGGGCGAAAATGTAGGATCGCCGATTGGGTCGGGTTTGAAATAGGGAATAATTGTTGATTGGGCCAGAAATTGTTCAACAAATAGAGGAGAAGGTAAAGCTTATCGCAGAACGCCTTCGATCATACGCAGCGCCAGAAATCATATGCGTATGTGCGGCGCAGACCTAGAATTTGATGTCAATGATCGGGTATTTCGAAAGTATCACCCATGAAAGGGGTGATGAGATTTGGCAAGAAAGGTAAGCCTACCCAAGATTTGTTGGGCCTTATCGTATCGTCGAAAGATAGGCCAAGTGGCATAGCGAGTTGAACTTGCCTCCTGTGAGTTAGAATCTGTTCACCCGGCCTTTCATGTATCCATGCCGAGGAAATGCATATAGGAGACCAGCCCAGAGCATTCCCACCTGTAGATATCCGTGTTACGTAAGAGATGGCCTACGAAGAGGTTCCAAGTAGCTATCTTAGATGTATTGCATCTGCTGGTGTATTGAGAACCAAAGATATTGCGTCTCACAAAGTATTGTGGCGTAATGTGAACCGAGAGGAGATGACGTGGAAGCGGAGGAAATATGAAAGCTAGATATCCTCACTTGTTACGGGCCTAGACAAAGTGACAGTATGTTAGTATTGTTACCTATGTAGTACCTTATGGTTTTATATGTATGAATGAGAAAGATTGATGTTTAGCTATCAAATGAATCCTAGTATTGTGTGGAGTACCTGTATTGACTTTTCTGTGTTTCAGGGCTTTGGGATAGTCTACACACAGGGAAACCGAAATTTCCCTAGAAACAAGTTGAGTTAGTTGAAAAGTCCTCTAGATAAATGCTTTTCATTCGAAATTCTAATGCCTTAAGAAGGGGGAGAATGTAACACCCCGTAAGATTCCCGACACCTAAATGGCCTATTCGCGCGTTGGTTAAGCATATTTGAAATCCATACGTGCTAGAAAAAGGCCCGAGAAAAGATCGACGTGAAACCTGCCGAATCCACGCGAAGGAGCCAGGCGAGCTCTCCGCGATGGTGGCACTGCAGGTCACGGAGGCGGGGCCACCAAGTTGGCTCCGTGACACGTTGCCTGTCCAGCACCCAAGTATATAAAGCCCCACTTCGGTTTTAAGTGGTCATTATCCTTATAATTTTTAAATATCGCGAGAGAGCAAGAGAGAGCGAAGGAGATAATATAATATCATCCGACATAATCGCCGAACGTAGTCCAAATCTAAATTAACCTCGTGCATCGAGGTATTTAGCGCTAGGAGCATTCCTACGGATTTTGTTTCGCTTTAAATACGGCCGACGAATCATCGAGCTACCGACCTAAGGTAAGTAGAATTGCTCCAAATTAGTGTCAATGTGCTCCCTAGCCGTAAAGTGAATACTTCAACCTTCCTGACTTCAAAAATAGCAAGTTTTTGACCGTCTTCATGCTTCCAAGTTTAGACTATAATTATATCGAGCATTGTTCTTCGAATAGTGTTGTATTTAGTACTAATTGATGTGTATATGAATGCAATGCAGAGAAATACCGGAGTACCGACTGAGCTTCATCCGATAGTCGGATAACTTGAGGTTCAGGTATGTAAAGTAGTTTTTCGGCAAGTTAGTAAGCATTAGCTATGAATCACAAAGAAACTCCCGTAATTGAGTCCTCGAGTTGAATGTTGAGTATTGAGTAAGTCTAGTAAATCTGGGTTTGCGTTGCCGTATCGTGACGCACCTGAAAGCCGCAGCATGCACCAAAGGGCGAGTTAGCATTCCAGATTCGCATAGCCTATTGTATGATTAGCAAGCATGTTGTAGAATAAAAGATACAAATTTTCAAAATAAAGTTAAGTAAACTAAAGCACCGTATAGACAGATGATATCTTGCCAAGGTACCAGCCATTCGTACGCATGATATCTTGGCTACGTACTCAGCTATCCCGATGCATGATATTTTGGCTACAGATTAGCCATTCCTACGTATAGTATCCAAAGGCGATTAGCCAAATGCTTAAATAAAGATTGCAGAATCGCATAATCGCAAAGGATCAAAAGATAATACGTAATGAGACTTAATAAGAAATCGATTTCATTTGGATAGCCTTTCAGCTTAAACATGCTTGCTATTTATATGTGCTATTTGTTTGAGCATGAGACTGATGTGGTGTGAGGGAATCTTATTGAGCGTCCTCGCGCCCCGGGTTGGTAATCGTGTCGCCCATCGAGCTGGTGTGGGTTTACGTCACCCAAGGGAGGGCATGCCGTCCGCAGCAGGACGAAGATGGGATGAAGCTTTCCCTATACGGGCCTCGATCAGCACTACAATACGTATAGCCCTTTACAAGCGCCTAGGGAGAAAATTCAGTTTGCTACAGATACAGTAGCAGGAGTCCCCCGGATCCTACACGGTTATTTATATCGGAGGCTATGGCCCGAGCCGAGACCTGTGGGGCTTGAGAAAGGTGCTCCTAGTGAGCAAGGAGGGAGTGACTTATTTTTGGTTGGTTTTTGACCCGGTAGGGGTATATAGATTGTCTGCTTGCTTGGTGCCATCCGGATTATGGGGTTGGTATTGGCTTTGGCTTGCTACTTGTATATCTATTTATGTGCTATACTTGCTAATAGACACAGCCGTCGCGTTCACAGTACGCCGCCTATCGCATGTAAAGTCTCATTGTTTTTATCAAATTTCTTCGTATTCGAAGTATCTCCGCTATACAGAATTGCTAGCTATGTTACTATGTTTAGTAGTATTTAGTTGTTTTCAGTTGCTTTGCATACTCAGTACCAGCTGGTACCGACGCCTACTGGGGCGCTGCACATTTGCCTGGGCAGTACTAATAGACGAGGAGGCGATCCTCGTGATTCCGGCCCCAGCCATAGAGTCATCAGCTCCCCGTCATCCGGAGTCTGATTTCAGAGGTGTAGCTCTTTTCCTTTTGTTGTACAGTATGGGTAGGTCGGGCCCTATCCCCGATCATTTCTATTATTAGTCATAAAGGCTTGCAGATTGTCTTATTTTCTCCCTATGGTCAGCTTGAGCTTCTGGCCGTGAGGCCGTGCGCTTTGTTATAGCTGTTTAGTATTGCTTTATGTTGGTCGTATGGGGCCATAGTTTGATAGTAGTGGTGACCTTGCCGGTCAGCATAGTATTCAGTATTCTCTATGTTAAGTTTCATATGACTAGACAGCTACGGTGGCCTCTGCCGGCCCGCATGTGTTCCTTGTTGTGAGATCTCGGTTAGCCGTTGTCATGTGCACAAAAAGGCTATAGGCCCAGCCGGCCGGAGGCTGTGTTTACAACCGTTATATAGCCCTTTGTTTCCAGAAACCTAAGATAGAGCTAGCCAGGCACCAGATGTGCCTAGGCTCACCGCCAGCAGCCTGTCCTACTAGGGCACCTAAAGCTAATCATACCCCCTGTGGGGCGTGACACAATGATATTCCTGAGTTGTGCATAATTTTTTGACAGACATCCAAATATTAGAAAACGATTTCCAATTATCTATCCTTCAACTCATTATGATTGTTGCATGAAGTACCTTGGGGACAATATTTGAAATAAATTTAATAATTCAAACGCTATACAATTTTTATTAATCAAAGAAAAGCGTTTTTTAAATAGATGTGTTCAATGATCAATTCAACTAAATAAGAGAGATACGATTTTTCGGGCTGTCAAACATCTTGAACATGTTGATTTCTACAAATAGAGTAGAATAGTTTTTCTAGGTAAGAAGTACATCTTATTATTATTATTATTAATATTATTATTATTAACAAATTTCATATTATTAAAAGTTTTGGTTGTTTATTTTGGTATAATATTGTGAAACATTATTAAGTTGGTTGACAATATTCTTAGATAAATAGAATTTTCTATTATTGCTTTATTTCTATGAAATGAATAAGAGGTTTGCGTGGTAAATTTATCGAGGCGTATGGAGTTCATAGACACACCAATCATTTTTGTCCCTTCAATAGAAAAAATCATAGAAAAAAATATCAATTTGGGAAATAATTATTGATCCATCAAACTGCCAACTACAAGTATATTGTCATCGGCTACGGTGCAATTGCACCACTAAATTTCTTTGTAAATTTTGTGCTTGTAGAGTGTTTGACCTGGAAAAATATACTTTGTCCACATATTATTACAACGCTTCACATTTCTTAATATGGTAAAAATTTTTAGAAGGAGAATTTATGAGTACTCCTCTTCCTATTATAAGATAGAGAAAATTATTGCATACTTGGAGAAAACTAACTTTCCATTTGAAGAATCTTTATAAGTTCAAGTGTAGATCTTAGAGAGAGAGATACCTTATCCGTTTGTTGATATGGACAATTTAGAAAGTAGGCAGACAAAGAGGAAGTTAGGAATCGAGAATCATTTTCATTGAAGAAAATAAATGTTCCGTATGCAAAAAGATTGGCCGCAAAAAGAATCACATATACCGAGCAAAATTTTTCATAGGAATGTGATTCGATCTTGTTTTATAATAATAAAAATTATTGTTGTTGTTATTGTTTGTGAACTTCGCTCATATACTAAATTGATTTTGTCCTAAATGCATATTAAATTGCTTAACAATTTTCAAATAAGTAACAAAATCTATTGTAATTTTCTGAAAATTTTCAAACAAGTTGCATGACATGTAGCAACAACTGTTTTACTTGCTGATCGAATTTTCAAACAAGTAACATAATATGTTGCAACAAATAATCAAATTTGTTTAGAATTTTCAAACAAGTAGAATAAAATATTACGACAACTATTATAATGGTTTAACAATTTTCAAACAAGTAATGGAATCGCTGCAACAACTGAACATTAATTTGCCGAGAATTTTCAAACAGATAGAAAGACATTACAAAAACTACTTTACTTGCTGGGATTTTTAGAACATGTTATAAATTCAAGAATAACAACTAATCAATTTTTTGGAAATTTTGAAATAAGTAATTTGTCTTGCCGCAGTTCGGTACTTACTACAACAACTCCAGCAGTTGTAGCTTAAAATTTTCACTTCTACTTGTACTCACTCTCAATCTAATAATCAATACAGTTGTTTAATAATAATTGACAATGAATTAATAAATTCAACCACATTTAATAACTAAAAGCTAGATTTATGGGTTCCTAAATAATGAGATAGTAATTTGGATCATAATAGACGACCAATCGAGTAGTTGTACATGTAGTCAACCTTAATCGAGTAATTTGATCATGGAATGATTGAATCAATCATATTTAATTTCAGTAGAGTGATTCATCGTATTTAATGACTAAAATATAAATTTAAGGGTGTTCTTAAACAATGAGATAGTAATCTATTCATAATAGACAATCAATTGAGCAATTAAAATGCTGTGAGTCAACCTTAACGAGTGATCAACAAAGAAAATAATCATGAATTGATTGGATCAATCATATATATTATTTGATAGAATTATACACACACACACACACACACACACACACACACCCCTCAACAATTGCCCGAAGGTCTTTGATATTGTCACGCCCGAGTCTACACCCTGGATGGGACATTCCTGCAGTTGGAGTCACAATTAACCCCAAAGTTAACCTTTGGTCTATCATACACCGACATTCTGAGTAAACATATAATTATAGCGGAAACTTTAAAGTAAGCTTAAACATTTATGAAAATAGAGCTGAATCATAAAGTTTAGAAATATCCGAACAAATCAACAAGTTTGAAAGAACCAAATTTGTGTCTCAAAGCCACTACAACCGATGAGTTGCCGGGACGTTCCCCCCAGCTAACTCCAAGTCTATAAAGAAGAAAATGGAAGGCACTACTGAAATCTCGAGAATCTCTGTCAAAAGCCGACATTTCGACCGACACTTGATATTCTAACATTTTGATTGAAACTAGGGCACATGTATCCGATCGAGAATTCAAAGATATACAAATTAATTATAATCACAACATTGATAGAATCTAGAAAATTTCAAGGTTTAATCTCTGTAGCAAGTATCTAGTCTTTTCACTGCATTAGGATAAATTTCTTATCGTCAGCATAAGCATCACACCGTCAAAACCGGTGGAAAGTATCTATAATTATTATAAAATAATATTCCACATGGATTAAACGAAGTATAACTAAGAATTTCTCAACATTCGATAATTTGCACGGCTAGAACTAATCGCTACGGAGAATTTTGGGGACACAAGGTAAGAACTATTCCATTGTTGAATTCCCACATACTTGGCTACGAACTGGAGAAAAATCTTAGAATCAAGAGGAACCCTAGACCTTACTTGAGAGTTTTGAGAGAAAATTTCCGCAAATTTCTGGAAAATCTGAGTGGGAATGAGGGGAAACCGTTTAACCCTCTAAATTTTCTTAGAATATACCAAAACGACGTAGTTTAAAGTGTGTAGAAGGTTAGGAAACATCAAAACATCTCTTAGGAAATTCGTAGGAAACTGCCCGTCGTCCCCACGAGGGACCCTAATCGGTCGTGTTTGTGACCACGACTCATGGTCAAGCAATCGTCAAGTGCATTGCCAAAATCTCATAATGGCCACCACGGAGGACAAATGCACAGCTCTGTGCAAAATTCGGCTGACTCTGTGATGACCTACCATTAGGTACACTCGCCTAAAATTCTCCTTAATCACCATCGGCGACATCGCGACTGCAGTCCTAAACGAGTTGTGGTGAGGACCCGTTGTGTACACTACCGAATCCTCCAGCTTTCAGTCAACTATCGACCACAGATCACTCACGACCATGGTGTTGACTACGACTGCGGGTCATACTCCGTGGTCACCCCTTTTTTCCAATTTTTTTTCCTACCAAGTTCGTAAAGTCCTCACCATGAGTCACTTAACGACTCGTGGTCACCCCCACGGGTCATAGAATGACTCATTCTAGAATTTGGTGCAAAATTTTCAATTTTCTCCGATTTAACTCCCGGTCTAGTCTTTGAGTTTCGGGGCATTACAATATTCCACCTTAGAAATATTCCTCCTCGAATGTTCGAAACACACAAGCAAATCAGAGGATGGCAATCTTTATACTCAAATACCGATCATGAAAGCTGAAACTAACAAAATGACTACCTCCGAACCGAGTCACAAGTCTGAACTGAATTCACTAATCATATACATATTATTTACGTGAAAGAAAACTAGAACACACGAACTAAAAGCCGCTTTGGGAGGAAATTGATACCTTTAATCGAAATTGAACCGTAAAAGAACAAATGGGTATCTAGCCATCATATCTCGCTGCCTCCCACGTAGCTCCCTTAACCTGTTGATTCCTCGACAATACTTTGACCGAAGCTAACTCCTTGTTCCTCAGCTTACAAACCTAACGTCAAGGATTTGACCGGGACTCTCCATAACAGAGACTATCTTTCACTCCCACATCAGTCTAATGGCAAAATTGAAGTTGGATCACCGATGCACTTCTTAAATAGTGACACATGAAAAAATGGATGCACTGAGGTCAATTCTGTAGGCAATTCCAGCTCATAAGTCATCTTGCCAATTCGACTTAGAATTCCCGTAGGGGTCCTACATTCGAACTGAGCTTTCCTTCTTCCCAAATCTCATTACCCTTTCATGAGGAAAGTTTTAGATAAAACCCAACTCATCCACATCAAACTCCAATTCTCTTCTCCTCACATCAGCATAAGATTTCTAATGACTCTGAGCTGCTTTCAATCTTTCTCGGATGAGCTATACTTCGCATAGCTTCATAACCGAGTCTCGGCCCGATTAAAGTAGCTTCTACCCACTTCAAAACCACCCGATAGGGATCACACCTCTTGCCATAATGCCTCAACGGGGCCATCTAGATACTGGAGTGGTAGTTGTTGTTGTAAGAAAACTCGATGAGAGGCAAGCGATCATACCAACAACCCTTTGAAATCGATTACACACTCTCAACATATCTTCTAGGTTGAATGTGTCCTCGCTCAACTTGTCCATCTCTGTCAAGGGTGAAAAGCTGTAGCGAGCTTGACTTGTGTACCAAGTCCCTTCGAAAAGACTTCTGGAAATGTGAGGTGAACTGCAATTTTGTCTGAGATAATGGATAATGGCACCCCATGAAGTCCGACCAACTGGACATAAAGCCTAGCATAGTCCTTAGCCGAATCTATAGTTTTAACCGGGAGGAAGTGTGTTGACTTAGTCATCCTCACACTATCACCCAAATTGAATCATGTTGCCGGTGAATCTGAGGTAGACTCTGCAATAAAATCCATATTCACTTCTTTCCACTTCCGTGGGTATGCTAATATCCCGAGTCATAGCTCCCGGTCTCCGGTGCTCTACTTTGACTTGCTGGCGCTCTGTGCACTCTAGCTACAAATTCGCGATGTCTCTCTTCATGCCAAGTCTGCCTTCAGTAAATATCCCATAAAATTGTGGTACATTTTAGTGGCACCAGGGTGGATGGAGTATCTCGAGCTGTGTGCTTCGGCCGCATTCGGGCCGTCTTCATATCACCGATAAACCGTTAAGACGCACCGCCCTTGGTAACAGACACACCATCTCCCTTTTTTGGAAAAAGCCTCAACTTTTCGAGAATCACTTCCTTGCTTAAGTGAGATGGGATCTTCATCCTGATTGGACTTAACTTCAACAACGAAAGAGAAATCACCCACTTTTACTACTCCACCCTCAACCGAGTCAACTAACTACACTCGGACCCTGTTAGCTCAAGATATCCTTTGCCGCTTCCTTTCTCCTTTCAACATGGGTCATGCTCCCTATAGATACTCTACTCAGGGCATCCGCCACCACATTGGCTTTACCTATGAGGAGAAGCACTTCTCATGTCATAGTCCTTCAGAGAGTCTAACACCTTCTTGACGAAGATCAGATCTTCTGACTCCGAATGCACACAGAAGGCCATGTTGTGATTGGTGAAACATCTACGTGAGCCCCGTACAAATATGTCTTCATATTTTCAATGCAAAATGATTATCACGCTAACTCCAAGTCATGAGTCGGATAATTTTCATGAACTTTGTGAGTTGTCTGGAGGTGTAGGCTATCACCCCGCTGCACGTAACGCAACCGAGTCCAACTTTGGAAATGTCACAATATACTAAAACCTAGTCTCATCCTTCCGGTAGGGTCAACAAGGAGCGGTAGTGAGTCGAGTTTTTAACTCTTGGAAACTCTTCCCACACGCATCTCGACCACCGAAATTTTACCTTCTTCCGAGTCACTAGTTAGAGGATGCTATAGAAGAAAAATCATCCACAAAGCATCGATAATACCCGGTTAGACCCAAGAAACTTCTGATTTTGGTTTGCGAGGTTGGTCTCGGGCTAGTATTTTACCGCTGCTACCTTTTGAGGATCAACCGAATACCTTCACTGAGAGCACGGACCTAGGAAAGTCACGAACTTTAACTAGAATTCGCACTTATTGAACTTGGCATACAACTGGTGATCTCTGAGTGTCCGGCTAATTATCCTCAAGTGATTAACATTCTCTTCCTTTTGGAGTAGTATCGTCAATAAATACAATGATGAACATATTCAAATACTACTTGAAGACTCTGCTTATCGTGTCCATAAAGGTCATAGTGGGCATTTGTTAGTCCGAAGGACATAACCACAAACTCATAGTGACCATACGAGTCCCGAAAGATGTTTTCGATATGTCACACTCCCCGACTCTTAGTGATGAGATACCCCGACCTAAGATCTACTTTGGAAAAATAGCTAGCTCCCGAAGTCGGGGTCGAACTGTCACAATTATGGGTAGGGATGTTCTTGACTGTGACCTTATTCAACTGGATGGCATCGATGCACATTCTAGGGTACCCGTCTTTCTTCCGCACGAAAGTACCGCAGCAATTCCCGTGAGAGACAGTTTGATGTGAAACCCTACGTGAAGGTCTTTAACCGGCTTCTTCAACGCCTTGCTCAACAGACATTCTGTAAGGAGGAATGGAGATGGATTGAGTATAAGGGAGAAGGTCTACACCGGAAGTCTATTTCCTGCTCAGGAGGAACTCGGGGAAGATCATCTCGAAACACATCGGGGAATTCACGACAATTGGGATTGGATCGATGTTGGGGTCTCGTAGGCCAAATCTTGACCCGAACTAGATGATTGATACATCCTTATAAATAAGCTTCTGGGCCTTAAGATAAGAAATAAATCGACCTCAGGCGCCGACCATCGCCTCTGTCCAAGCTAAAACCTGCTCATTAGGGAATTGAAATTTGACAACTCTAGTTCTCAAGTAGCCGACCGAGGCATAACCTGAGTGTAACCAATCCATGCCAAGAATGATGTCAAAGTCGACCATGTCTAACTCTACAAGATCAGTTGGAATGACCTTATTAAAGACTGAGACTGGGCAGTTTACACTCTGGCTGGCTCTAACCGACTCGCCAATAGGGGTGGAGACTAAGAGTGGTTCCTTGAGAGGACCTATAGACCGATATCGAACCGGACTTCTATATAGGAGTCACGACAGTGTGGCTCCCTGATCTAGTAGGGACTATATGTCTAGATGAAAAAGGCGTGAAGATATCCATGACCACGTCAGGTGAGCTCTTTGATCCCGACGAGAAGATAATTCATAAAAATGACTTGGCGCTCGACTCGCCATCCGTACTCCGGGAGTGTTGGCTTGCCGAGCCGGGTCGGCTCATGGAACCCGCGAGTTAGTAGATTAGACCTTCCCCGCTCCCACGACACTCTTTAGCCGATGACCAAGTTGTTCGCAACCAAAACAACCCTCGACCCTGGAAAGTACTCTCTAGTTTGTTCTGCCACGCTTAGGGCAAGTTGGATACCGTTGTTTCCATATTATAGCTTTTGGGACGAGAACCGCATGGTCTCACTCCTCCGACCCCGGCGTGACCGAAAGGTAGGGGTGCCGGGCCGAAGCCGGCCGTTGAGCCCATCACGCTAGCAAGCCTGCATTATCGCCAAACCTCTGGTGGCCATAATCTGATTGGACAGTCCTTTCCCACTTGTTCTTCCGCGCTGCATGTCCTGCTTTTCTCGCCTCAATCCGCTGGGCATGAACAATAAGGCTAGAGAGGTCTACATCCTTAATTAGCATTGCTCTCCCGCACTCTTGGAGGACCAAAGTTCGACACCCCATTAACAAATTTATCATACGAGCCCTCGGCTCGGCGAATTACTCCAAGAATATTTAAACAACCTGGTGAACCTGCGCATACTCCTCCACCGTCCGATTTTCCCCGTCTTAGATTCATGAACTCGCCACTTTTTGCCTCCCTAAGCTCCCGAGGGAAAATCTGTCTAGGAAGGCTATAGTGAACTCCTCCCATCTCCACTATTCCACTCCCACTGGCCTCCTCCTTCCATTGCTTGTACTGTATCTAGCCACCCTTTAGTCATGAAGTGCTGTGTCAGCACTCTCGAGGAGCTGATACCCATAGTTCGGGTGATCTTTCTAATCTCGTCCACAAACTCCTGGGTCCTTCCTCCCACCTTAGATCCCTAAAATATGGAGGGTTCATCCGAGTGAAATTCCGTACGTGGCAACTCGCGGCAGACCCATTATGTTGACCGACCACCGCTGGTTCACTTGGTTGGTAATCTTCGAGCAAGCAGCAATCGGATAGTCCGCTTCGAACACCGCGGTGGACACCGAGTCGTCCGCAGGGAGCTGCCGTCGTGGTGCAAGTTGGTGAGAGCTACCAGCCCTTCTTCCGTTTCACGCGAGGAGGCATAATTCATAATTAAATGAAAAGAGCGTGAGTTAGGAGGACGATTTTGGAATCGAATTTCAACGCACGATAAAGAGTATGAATAAAAGGGAATGTTCCTATTAACACCTCGTAGCCTCCCCATCATAAGTATGGCGTGTTTTACACCCATGAAAAGGACTCTACTCAAGGCGGCTTTCAGACATCCGAGATACTCTAAACCCAGGGCTATGATACCAAGTTTATCATGCCCCGATTCTACACCCCGATCGACAAGGTACTTGAGTCGTCAAGTAACCCCAAGTTAACCCTTGGTCTATCATACACTAGTATTCTGAGTAAACATATACTTATAGCGGAAGCTTTAAAAGTAAACTATAAAACATTTATGAAAATAGAGCTGAATCATAAGTTTAAAAAATATCCGAACAAATCAACAGTCTAAAAAGAAACCAAACCGTGTCCAAAGCCACTACAATTGATGAATTGCAGATGCCCCCAACTAACTCCAAGTCTATAAAGAAGAAAAATGGATCTGAAATAAACGATCTTCATCCTCGAAAGATGAGGACTACCAGTTGGAAAACTGAAGTCTTCTCGAGAGCGATCAAGAAGAGGTTGAGACTGAGATTCGCACTCGTATCATAAAATGATAACATAAAAGGTATACATCAGCATTTTGAATGTACTGGAAAAGGTGAGAAAACATAACACTCGATATAACAACTGAATTGAAATAACATGCAATGACCAACTGATATACTGAACTTAAATAACTGAAATATACTAAATGGTCAAGATGACCCCTGCTTTATGGTAAAAACATGCCCTAAACTGAGATACCGAGTCTAAAATATCAGATTTTCAAATTGATATGATACAACTCGCTTGACTAGTGGGAGATTCTATAACCGACATATAACCACGTGAGCTAGATACGGAGTTCGATGTATACACCCCATCAGTAGGAGCCAATATACCTTGCTAGGGTATAAAGGCATGAACTGGGTGATCACAACTGGGGCTATGAGGCCAATAAAATTGCACTTACAAAGGGCGGCTGCAATTCTGGGAACCTGGTGCGCTAGAACCCTGGTCTGCTCTGGTGCTAAGTCCTGCTCCCACTGGATGTTTCCAGACTGACTACTAAGCCGATAGCTCAAATCAGCCCAAAACTAGTCGAATACCTATCCGGGAAGCACTTGAGAGTCTTATTGGAATGGATTATGTAACTGAGTTCTGAGACTGGTCAGAGCTACTTATATGGAAGCATCGTAACCGTCTAAAGAACGAACTATAATTCTGAAGCTGGGTCCTAAGGATGGTCGCAGCTACTTACATCCAAAGGTCACACCGCCTAATGAACCACTAAAACCGATACCGAGCCCACCCCGATAACTGGAGGCACTACCGACACCTCAAGAATCTCGGTAGTCAAACTAATTAGTTGACATTTCTAACTGACACTGAGTATTCTAACATTTTGACTGAACTAAGGATAACATGTATCTCGACCGAGAATTCATCATATACAAATAATATGGGAATCCACAACACCGATAGAATTAAGAAAATTTCAAGGTTTAATCTCTGTAGCAAGACTTAGCTCCTTTTCTACTCTCAAGGACTAGGGATAAATTTACTGTACAGGGATAAGCATCAATACCATCACAAACTGGTGGAAAGTATCTATAATTATTATAAAATAATATTTCACATGAATTAAATGAAGTATAACTAAGAATTTCTTAACATTCGATAATTTGCGTATTAGAACTGATCAAGAAAATAGGAGAATATTGGGGACACAGGGAAGAACTATTCACTTATTGAATTCCCACATACCGTTACGAATTCCTTGGAGAAAGAAGCTGAATTTCTACAATCAAGAGGAATATGGAAAGAACTTAAATTAATGTGAATAAGGTTGTTACTATGGGGTTACTTATTTCTATGTAGAAAGAAATAGACTACTAAATAAGAGTAAACACAGACTAAATGCTTAAGTCAAATTCGATTTGTATTCAATTAACGACTTAACTAGGATTGTGTTCCTCAAGACTTCATAACCACAAGACCCGCACACTAGTGATGTATTATGGTGTTTAACATGCACACGGTAAGTTAGGTTCACTCTAAATGGTTAGTCCTCATCGTTGATTATCAGCACGCAACTTGTTCCGTATATGGGTGTATTCCTAATTAACCCTTACCCTTAATATCAGATTATAACTCGACAAGTTCAAGCTATTAGATGAGGGTTGATAGCCTCAAATCTCCATTGTTAACCTTTCCCATTCACTATTCCTGTCCCAAGTAAGCAAGAATAAGGCAAGTCCTAACGTTTGCAACCGTCAAGAATCAAGTAAAACGAAAGGAAAAATAATACATGCATTAAACCCCGTTCAAGAATCATTAAGTGTTTAACCTGTGTGTGTTAATTCATCTTGTTCCCACAACCCTAGTTACGGGTTTAGCTACCATGTTTGTATGATCACAATTGCAAACATATTAAATAAATCATAATTGTAAATTAAAAAAATAAAAAATTAAAAAAACTCAAAATTCATAAAAAAAAAAAAACCCCAAAAACAAAAAACAAACAATATAAAAAATATAAAATTCAATAACAAAATTGTAAAACTTTGCTTTCTAACCCAAGTCAATCGCATACACCAAAATCCTACGCGGAAAAATAGTAATAATAAGCCTATTCTGCCGAAAATAAACTCAAATAGTGTATTTATAGTTCCAAGAAAACCTTTTCTAACTAAAAACTGAAACTAGGTTGTCATGATCACGGACAGGACGATTCTTCCTGCTAAAATTAGTCATCCTCATCGTCGAACCTAGTTGTGGCAATGGGTCACCTACCCACTCGTTGTTCATAAGGCTGAGTCGTTAGGCCACTGTGGTCTAACTCCTTCAGATTTCCAACAGACGCATAGTTGGTTCTAGTGACCTGCCAACGAGTTTTTTAGTTAACTAACGACTCGTTATGTCATCCGTCAACTTCACTAGCTACTTCTTCACTAATTCCTCCTACAACTAACTTCCGACTCTCGTTACCAAATGTAATAAATCGTTCCTTCAACCCGTCAGGTACACCGTTTCTGCATTTTCAAAATTTAACCTTTTTCCATGACTTCAAGAACGAGTTGTGCTAAGCGCCAACGACCGTGAAGTGCCCGGCGCTCACCCATTCATTTATTTTAAGCATTGATTTGCCCAACTACTTCCAAACCTCGTTTTCCCGCAACATTAAACACAAACACATCATACCTATGTAAACATACCTGAATGTGCATATAGTTTTTTTGTTTTAAGTGTCAAAAGTGTCGTAAATCAAGGCACACAACACCCCTCAACTTAGAACTTTTGCATGTCCTCAGTAAAATAAAATAAAATAAACTACTTTGACGCTTCAATCGAAAAAAGAACTCTAGAAACTTACTAAGCACACATTTATTCATCAAATCAAATTTTCTAACCCCTCCTTCATCATACCAACTCAAATCACAATGCATATACAAAATTTCATCCATGACACAGAGGAATCAAAAACATGGCAAACACGTCACTTGAAAACCACGCACATAAATCTATAACACCGACCTGCATAATTTGTAGACAATTTTGTTGACCAAATACTCACCTCAAAAAAGTCCTTATACTACACATGTATATATGATTCTTTTCGGTATATTTCTCTGGGACTAGGTAAGATTTACTCTGCTCACAAAGAAATTCTAACTGTGTGCATTCAATATTATAGGCTTGCCTTTACTTTCAATACCTCGATTTTCGCATAACCAGGATCGCAAGATAGGGACTTTCTAGGCTTGTAACGGGGTTTGTAACGCAGGCTCTCGTTCGCATGGTGTGTACATATGGAATTAGTAGCTTAACCCTCCTTGGCACTACGAAAAAAAAAAATGTCTTGGATCACTTTTTAACCTTTTTTTCTATTTTCTCCCTTTTCCTTTTTACTTCTGCCTCTTTTTTTATTTGCATTTGAAACTACGGATGCGGTTTCTCTTTATTCCAGCATTCATTGATGTCACATCTTTCTTTTCTTTTATTTTCTTTCTCTTTGACAGTAATTTTTATTTCTTTCTTTAATTTTCGTTATGCATACCACACCCGCCTTCCTTTTCATTACCCAAATTTTTATTCCACCCTACTCTTTTTAATCACTCCCTATAATAGCCACTCTCAACTTAGGCGATTTTTCTAAGTTGAGGTCTTACAAAGTCCAAGGCGGAAACTGTGGCCAAAACAAGTTCATTCTTAATAAAAGCAGGAAGGTGAATTGGTGTAAACAAAAAGAAAGGTCGATTAAGCTCAAACATTTGGATCAAGGAATTTTATTCTCTTTTGCAGGTCTTTTTAAGGCTAAAGTGCGCTCATAAATCAAAAGGCCTATGATCCTTTCCTTGTAGTTTTCTATCCTCTCTCTCGGTATGACCGACTGTGAAAGTTCTAGACGACATACATAATCAAATTTAGCTATTAAAACTCACTCACATAGCACAGGTCAACATCATCACTTCTACAAACTGCTAGTTTAGGTACAACCATACAATGGTAAACATGTTCACGCTTTCAATGCCATGAAAAGATTTACAAAGGTCATACTTGTCAATTTTAACATATAAAAATTTCGGAGGGGTATCATCTTATAAATCATCAAAACCAACAATTTGGGTTTGCCCGCCCCTTCGCTCACCTAATTTTCTTTCCAACGAACACAAACAAACACTAAAAAATAAAACCTAAAAACATATCTGGTTCTACTAGATATGGAACACCCGAAAAAGATATCCGATAAGAAAAATCTCGGATTATGTTCAAGAAAGAATGCAATGTATCCTCCCCACCCCATCAAGAAGAGCAAGAGTCGTCCTCGACGCATATATAATGTGCAAAAACTAGGACATAGGGAACATACCTGTGCGACCTAGGAGTCAGCTACCTAGTCGTGGAGGGGTGTAAATACTCCTCAAATGTTATCTCTGAAAGATTATCGCTTGATCCGTGCATTTTTAGATCCAAAGAAGCTCGTGCTCTTCTCCACGAGGCTCAAGCAATTAGTTTCTAATTTCCGCGAGCCTCCTCTCTTGAAACATGTAGCGCTCTATCTCACTCTACTTCTTTTGGCTCACGGAGCAGAAGAAGCATTATCTTCAAAGTTTGCCTCCTCACGAGGCCTCTTTTCCCTTATAATGTGCCACCGGATCCTCAATGATAAAATCAAAAATCGATGGTAACTCTTCAAATTCATCATCTAGCAACAGGAAGCACCTGGGTGGTACTGCAGCTACCTGTCGTGCGGCCAAATCCGCACTCCGCCCGAGCCCTAGCTCTACACACCATTTTTCTATTTCAGGCGCCCGCAATCGTGCAAGGCGCCATCCATTCTTCTCGAAAGCGTCCAACCATCCATGGCACGTGACTGACAATGCCTCCAACTTCCTTTCGTCACCCAAGGCTTTACTTACTGCTCCATCGTAACTTTCACTTGTACACCCGTGTGTGCTTAAGCCGCTTGGCCTTAGCTAGTTGCCTAGCCATATCAACCATAAACACTGAGAAATCGTAATTAGGCCGATCAGAGTGGCTCATGGCGGAGCAACTCATGGTCTAGGTGCTTCTGCGGTGGATGATGACTTGGGAACATCAAAGCAGTGTGCAGTGTGTTCGCCGGTGACCGTAGCCTCAGCCGCTACTTATATCTCTACCTCAATAGGCCTGGGCCTACCAACTCGAACCGTGTAGCATCAATTTGCATACCGCTGCCAAACTATGCTAATATAGTCGCTCCAGCGGATGCAGCTTCCCGAGTCCTTGCTCAATACCGCTTTGTATCTCGAATCAACTTGGATATCTCAAGTATCCTCTCGTACTCACTATTCTCTCGATCAACCGATGGAAACTCACAACTTGACTCTCGACAGTCTATCAATCGAGCAGGAAGGAATTGTTGTACCATTGATTGCCTGCTTCTAATCTCCTCAACAATGTATCGCAGGAAATTGATGGCATATCCCTCCATAACATTTTCACTGTGTCTTCCGTCAGGTGAGGATGTTATCATTGTTGGTTGGTACTCACCGCAATAACCAAAGGACTACCAAAATTTAGCTTGAAAATTGAGTGTGGCCTTTCATATGAGACTCGTGCCGTGAAACCATTCAAATCCGAACCTCTTGTAGCAATGATCCGAGACAACCAAGTATATTTGGTCCCATTCGCTCCCGGCTATTCAAATTTTTATTCTTGACTTTCTTTAATTCGTATAGCCTATGGTCGAACTCGGCCGTGTTCATTGGAGCATGATAGTTCGGGCCCATACGTAATCCTCGGGAGATTGTCCTCTCTCGTATATGTCTATGGGGAGTATCTCAAATCAAACTCGCAAGCAAGGCCAAGGCAAGCCTCTTTTCGGCCTTGGCCCCCAATGCCAAATGTCAGTAGTGTGGCCAGATAGGCTGCATAGAATTCTAACAATGCATGGGCTATAGCTTCCCCATGGCTCGTCAACCACCCAAACCCGTACTTGTCGAACACATCTTGTAGCTCGAAGGTCTTTTAGCCCTTAGTGACCAAACTCGCTCCTCGTATATGCTCCTTCTTTGATTTCCTTTTTATTATTAGGAGAAGACCGAAGTTATATGGCCCTCATCCCATGAACACACCATCTCCGCACGTTCCTTGGTGTCTCCTTGATGTGCTCTCGAGGTCTCGGCCGCTTTTATCATCGTGAGTCCCTTCTCGCCGAGCATGTGACTCTTCGCCATTCTCCTGTTTTTTCCCAGTTTTGGGGGCCTCAAGAGCAAGTGTAGTCAGCCCCGGCATTATCATCGCTGGTGGTTGGGCGGATCCCTTGCAGTGGATAGGAGCACGACTGTGGCCGTCCGATTTGAAGTTTGTTGAGCCTTATCCCTGGTTGATCTCCTCACTAACTTCTCCTCTGGTATGTCATACTCTTCCTCCGAGCTACTTGATTCTTCGGAGGAGGATGAATCATCACTAAAATACGGTATGAAGGTTGACTGTGCTCAGTGCTTATTTATTTGCCCGACCTTCTTGCGTACCTCTTCTTGAGCCATTTGCACCTGTGGAAACATTGTTAGTATAAGAGATGAGATTAAATAAAACATTTTTATAACCGGGCCGCCGCGGGACTCGACGAGTGACTAGTCGAGCTGCTGCTACTGGCAACAACTCAGGAGGTCCCTTGTTGTCACAAACTATTCTTGCCTTCATGTTGGGCCAAAGCAGTACTTAACTATTGGTCCTAATGAGTCGTTACCAAAGGCAACTAGTCGCTAGGCCGGGCTTGTTAGGTAAATTGTCTTCTTGATTTAATTTTTCCACTCAGACGGGCTACACAACGAGTCATTTGCGATCTAACAAACTCGTGATGGCTCGCACTCAAGAGTTTCAAATTTACCCATCCTTCATTCATCTTCATCTACTAGCCAGCTTTAATTCCACAAACACAAAATCATCACATTCTCAAAGAACTCAGTTAACCAGTCCCTGAGTTCCAGTTCGAACAATTCTTCGATATCACCGGCTACCTAGGTTTACTATCGAATTGAAATAACAAGACGAACGAAAGTACTATTAATCCAACAATTTCAAGGTCAATCAAAGCATGAGTCCCAAATAATCTTACCTAAATGCAAGAGATACTCACAATTTATCGAGAAAAATATACTCACAAGATGTTTTAGCAGAGATGTAGAAAGTAATCGTGTGTGCGTACGAATGTTTGGAGTGCAATATCGAGGATTTTTTTGATGAGGTTGGGGATGAAGAAGAGGGAATTTTGAAGTTTGTAATGGTGCTTGGTTAAAACTTAGGTGAGAGTTTGAAAAGTAAAAGAAATCGGGTTTATATGATTCACATTAGATTTTCCCTAATTCCAACCTGGGCTGGGTCGTACATGTTCATTAAAAACTTATAACGCCTGTAAAGATTCGTTGGCTATTAAACGAATCGTTGTTCCCTCGTGTTGTGACCGGAGTTCAACAAACTTACCTAGGACCTGGGTCAAGCAATGACTCGTGGTGTCACCCAACAAGTCGTGGCCTGAGTCGTGGTCCCTAGACTGTTATAGCTACATGATGGGTCACTTAACAAATCGTTTGGTCTCCCAATGATTCGTTGAATGAGCCGTTATCACCCTTCTCCATTTCATTCTACCTTGTCCAGTTGTACATGACGGAGGATGTCATGATTCATTTGTTGAAGAGACGAATCATTGAGTCACCCGCTGCGCCCCTATTTTCTGCGATTCTCTTCACGATTTGACTCGAATGAGTCATCAAGTCAAACGAAGACTCATTCTCGTGACCTTAAAACGTAACTAAAGTTCCGCATTTTAGGTTCCAACTTCAAATTTTCCATCTTAATCTCACTGCATCTATCAACAAACGTAAACACGCATATTTCTTACATTTACAACTTGGGTTGCCTCTGAAGAAGCGCTTGATTTAACGTCGCGGCACGACGTGGGCACGTTTTGTGGCTACTCGTACTTCACCAAGACACCTTCATGGGTTGCCTCCCCATGCAATGGGCCGTTTAACGTCGTGGCACAACGCAAGTCTCTTGACTACCTCGTAATTCGTCAAGTAATTCATCTCCATCCTCCGGAAGGCTAAGACTATGCTGGAATTTCTGGTTGTTTCATGGTCCGGCAAATATTGAAGTGACTTTGTTTAACCCGAATTTTAACTCGAATTCATCTCCACATCTACTAGGTCTCTACCGGTTGCAAGGAATGGTCGCCCCCAAATGATGGGGACCTCGTAATTGACCAAGATAGAATCACTAAGTCTGCTGGAATATAAATTTGTCCACCGTGACAAGCAATGGGCTAGGATCCTTACCAACTTTTTAACGGTTTGTCGCCCATCGCAGCCGCATAGTAGCCCGGGTGTGGGGGCTCCCAAGCCCACTTAAACACCGCCGGCGGACCAAATTTATGCTAGCCTCAGGTCACAAAGAGCCCTTGCAAACCTGGGCCATCCCCAATGGTTCAAGGTATAGTAAAGCACCCGGGTCTTCCCTTCTTTTGAGCTAGGACCCGTGTAGTTATGGCACCACAAAGGATGCAGACATCGCAGGTTTAAAACTTATAGTCCTTTTTTTTCATGACGAGTTCCTTCACAGTCTGGCATATCCGGGCATCTTCTCAAGTGCCTCAACTCAATGGGATGTTCAACGACAAATACTAAGCATAGAGATAAATGATACTTCCTCATCTTTGGCTTTCTCCATCAAACGCCTGTGGATAAGGGGAGGAAGGAGGTCTAGGATCGATGAAAGTTTTTGTTGTGCCTCCTTCTCCTTCTCATGGGTAACCTTGCTCTTTTTCATTACTTGAGTAGTTTTCATATTTGAATTCCAACTAAAGGTTTTCAAAATCTTATACACTGTCATCATTCATCGTAGACGCGGGCTTTTCGACTCCTTAATTACAATCGTCCTTGTGAGGATCAACTGCCTTCCCGCTCTAGTATGTGACCGCCATGCAATGACTCGTCATTTTTTGGATTTTTGCACTGTGTTGCTGGGAAGTGTGCCTTCCTGCCTCTTATTCATTGCAACAAACATCTGACTCATCTGTTGCTCAATCTGACTCCGATAGCCACGACATGTGATTCCACCTTCTGATTTAAACCAAATATCGGGGCCGCGAGCTCCTTAAAATGGCCATTTATCGCCTCCATCTACTTGAGTACTTTGGACAACATGCCTTAACCCTTGAACCATTGGACTGGCTCATGGTTTCTTGGAGGAATATACAGACCGCTTCTATCATTTTTGAACTCCTCGTGCTTCTTTCAGCCTCCATTATCCCTAAGATATTCTCGTTGTAATTATTATCCTTGTAAAAGTTCCGACTTTGGTTCCCTTGACCTTGACGCCAAGATTCTTGGTTAGACCCTTGGTCCAAAACCTGCCCTCCTTTGATCATTTAAATAATTAGCTTTTCCTCAGACTCGACTATCCATTATTTCTGGCCTGCCCGGAACCGACAACATTTACTTTCTCCGCCCGACTCCCATAAAGTGCTTGGCAAGAAACCCCATAGTGGTATTTATTTCTCGCGATATCTTGATCACGCTCCTCATTTTTCCTTCCTCGTTCTCGCATACCAACCGCATACGAGCCAGCCAGAATTCGACTCTCTAGTGTGCCAAGCGCGGTTATTTTGGTGATCCCGTCAATTAGCTCGGCTAACCTCTACGCATAAGTGTGGCTCATAAAGGTTCTGCGTAGATGGTGTGAGCCATTGCCTTAGTTTTAGCATTTAGATACCTATAGAAGATCTCCAACAATGTATCATCCGGAATCCTGTGATTTGGCACCCATTTGGAGCTTGCTGGAACTGCAGAAGGTCTCGTGAAGTGCTTCAATTCAATTGTCTGGTTATATATTTCATCTTTCAACCGAACGCTTTGGACGGTGGGAAGAATATTTCAAGAAAATCACTCTTAAGTTCCCCTGCGATGTAATCATTCAGCAGCTCAGCCAACCACATCATTGCCTCACTCCCTAGTGAGAAGGAATAACCTTGCCTGATTGCGTCCCCGGTTCACTCTCGCCTGTTTGTATGCCTTACATATACCTATGAAATTTGTCAAGTGAGCGTGGGGAATCGTTAGATGCATGACCTCAAATAATCCTTTCATGTTGAGTAGTTGGATCATTGCATTGTAATATCTTCAAGCCTTGCTCCCAAGCAGGCAAAGGAGGAGGGGGACTATAGCTCTAGTGGCACCGACTTCGTCAATATCATCATCCTCCTCACCATATACCGTGTCTCTGGGTGTTTTGGACCTCGTGTCATCTAGCTCAGCTTCCTCGCTTCCGCAGCTAGACGTTTCTCTTCAGCAACTCTAGCTAACTCATGATCTCTAGCCCGAGCTTGCTCCTTAGCCACAACACTCTCACTATGGCTTGGTCCACTTGGCTCTTCTCTTGGATGTTGGCCATTCTTCTCAGGTTTCTTAACGCTTGCTCAAGTTTGTGATTAATTGGAACCAGGATTTCCTTGGCTCCTAGTATTGGGCATGCACAAACCTAAAACTTTTAAGCAAATAAAACAACAAAAGTTAAAATAAAAACTAATATAAGAACCAATAGTAAAAAGCAAAACACAATTAACAAAGCCTTAGCCGTATTCCCCGACAACGGCGCCTGTAAATTTTGATGTCTCCCAAAATTACACCTCGCAATTGAGATATAAAGCGGTCAATATAAATATAGAACCCAACTAGAGGTTGAGGTCGATCCAAAGGGAATATGGAAAGAACTTAAGCATGAATAGTTGTTACTATCGAGTTACTTATTTCCTAAGGGGAAACAAATAGACTAATAAATATGAGTAAAAACTACTAAATGCTTAAGTAAAATTCAGTCTTGTATTCAATTAACGACTTGACTAGGATTGTGATCCCCAAGTTAACCACAAGGCCTGTACACTAGTGATCTATTCCGGTGTTTAAATATGCAATATCGGTAAGTTAGTAAATGGTTAGTCCCCATCTAGATGATTATCACTATGCAACTTGTTCCGTATACTGCAAAATTTTAATTAACCCTACCTTAATATCGGATTAGCTATCCCCGAAAGTTCAAGTTATTAGATGAAGGTTGATAACCTTCAAATCCCCCATTGTTAATCCCTTTTTCCATTCACTACTTCCTTGGTCCGGTGGGCAAGAATAAGACAAGTCCTAATATTTGCAATCACAAGAACGGCAAACGGCGGGAAAACAATATATGCATTAAACCCCGTTCAAGAATTATTAAGTGTTTAATCTATGTGTGTTAATTCATCTTAGTCTTCAACCTAGTTATAGGTTTATCTACTATGTTTTAATGATCACAATTATAAAATATTGAATAAATCATAATTGCAACTTACAAATTATCGTGAAGAAAAACCAAGTAATTGAATAAAACTCTAAACTTGATGAATAAATTCCAATGTTTCTTTTGATCCTCAAATTCAAGAACAAAATTGTAAAACTTGTTTCTTGACCCAAGAATAATCATACAACACCAAAATCCTATGTGAAAATAGTAATAATAAGCTATCTATTGAAAATAAACCTAAACAAAGGTATTTATAGTTCCAAGAAAATCTTTTCCTAACTAAACCGAAACCGGGACGCCAAATGGATCACGGCTTGGTGACGATCTTTAGGGACCTTGATGAGTCGTATTTGCTAAAATCACTATCCTCAAAGATTAAACCAGCTTGCGGAAACGGTTAACGACTCTGTTGTGCCTGGCACGAGTCATTAGAACCTCGTGGTTCAACTCTTCCAATTTCCCATGTGTTCACGGTTGGTTCCAAAGTGAGACCTCGCCAACGAAGTCGCTTAGTTAACTAATGACTCGTTATGTCGTCCGTCAATCTCACTGCTACTTCTTCACTAATTCCTATCCAATATTCATGATCACTTCATGACTCGTTACTGCATATAATGAGTCGCTCTCAACCCATCAAGTACACCTGCGCATCTTCAAAATTCAACCTTTCCCACGACTTCAGCAATGGGTCGTGGCTATGCCAATGACTCGAAGTGCTCTGGCAGTCACCGCTCGGCTTATTTTAAGCCTTAATTTTCCCATTTCACTTCTCGCCAACCTATTTTCCTGCACATTGAACACAAACACATCATACCTATAAACATACTTAACAAAGAAGAGTTTCTTGCTTTACACAAAAATGTCAGAAATCACGGCACATCACTCCGACGTCAGTGCTAAATCGGTATACCGTATAAGACATATCCTCGCAGATCTGAATATTCTCAATGTGCACGACATGTGATGGATCTCCCAAACACTTTCATAACATCGACACATTAAACACAAGATGAACTATTTCTAATTCTGCAATTTAAGTTCATAATCTACCCTACCTATTATGTGAGTGTCCTATAGGACCTAACAACATATCTTGGTCTCAATTTTTCCTTCCTTACCAAACCGCATAATCTTTCATAGACAATACCTTCAAGATAGGATTTTTGTATGCTCGAGTCATCTACAATCTATCTCTCGATGAGGTTTACCTTATCCATTGCTCTCCGCCGCACCAAATCGTGTTTTAGCACCGCCTTCGACCTCGAACTAACCGATCAACGATCTACAATTTTCTCAAGGCCAGCCCCTTATATGGAGCCATCTGAATCCCTCACATGATAACCGCTATTATAAGAAAATTTAAAAAGAGGCAAATAGTCATCCCAGACAGAAGTCTAGTACAATACACACGCAATATATCCTCGTGTGTCCGAATGGTGCGTTCAGCCTATCTATCAGTCCGAGGGTGGAACGCCCATATACTTTAGGTTAAGAATGTTACACCTCGTAAGGTTTCTAGTGTTTAACAGTTTATTCAGACATTGGATTGTAGAAGTTTTAGAGTGCAATACATATGAGGAAAGGCCCTGAAAGGTCGGACAAGCATCAAGAGTCGGACCGCGCGGAGGAGGCTGGGCCAGCTTCCCAAAGGCGTGGCACGGACCATGCCTCTCCGTGATGGGCCTGTGGCACGCCTCTTATGTTGGCGCGATGTAGTCTCATGCCACGGACCCCCGCCCATCGCCTTCAAGTATATATAAGCCCTCCTTTGATTTTATTTCATTTTCTATATGTATATAAACAGCCTAGAGAAGTGAGAGAGCACTAAGAAAACAAGCAATCTGGTCTTGTTTATGTTACTTAAATGCCGCCCGAATTCAAATTAACTTCGGGTATCAAAGTATAAGGCTTTAAGGAACATTACTACGGAGTTAGTTTCGCGAAATTCGCCCGGCTAATCGTAACCCCACCGAGAGTTTACTGTTGAATCATCAAACTAGTGTCAATACGACCACAGGGCTGGTGAAGTAAGCATTTCTTCCTTTTTGGACTTTTGAGAAATTACGAGTTTTCGACCGTGTTCCGTCGAGTTGAAATATTGTTAATATTTATATATAAAGTTATCGCTTTCTCCAAATTTAGTACCGAAATTAGTCTTTTTTCCCCAAAGAATACAATTGCAATGAGAAGAGTACAATGTTAACCGAAACTCACCAGTTAATTAGTAATCAAGTAACGAGGTATGTTAAGGCATTTCCTTCGGCAAAGTTAGTTTCTTTAGCATGATAACTCGCTTTGAATCCCAAAGAAGAGTACTAGAAGCAGTCTATTGCATTAGTTGTTGTTATTAGCCGAAATTCATATTTCATGTTAGTATGGGATGGATTGTTGTATAGCCTTTCATGACCGACCCCAGGGTTGTTATTTGTGTCGACGCCTCGCCAGGCGAGATGACGCCTACGTAGAGCGGTATGACATCCGCCAGGGATGAAGATGGGGTCCCAGCCATATGATGTGGTTGGCTCTATACACCCCCGTCGAGCCTCGGTGCTCGGGGTGCAGATATCAGAGTCCACTGGACTCGCATACGCTGCGTCAGGGCGTGTAGGATAACTATAGCTATTAATGACCCAAAGGCGACCTTGATAGGGTATATATAGATTGAAGTGCACTACCAGGCTTATGGGGGCCCTAGGTGGGTTATTCTTTGTCAAGCTTGTACCTTCCGGCTTATGGGGGCCAAGTAAGGTTTATGTTTTCTTTAGTTATTAATGACTTATATAGTGAGAAGTTCTATTACTCCGTTATGATCTCTACCCCTTCATTTATTAGTTTCGCCCATCTCTTGGCGTCACCATTATTTACGTTATCGCCATACATATTCAAAAGATATATTGTGAATTTGATGCCCTTCTGGGGCGCTGTATTACTTACTTGCAGGTATGGATAGACCAGGAGCAGGTCCCCAGCTTTCACCAAGACACTGCAGAGCGCTAATCCCTTTCTTTCGAGTTTGTAGATAGAAGGTTTACTTTTGTTTGATTGTACAGCAGTGGTGTGTCGCAAGCCTCCTACCATCTTATTACTCTTAGAGGCTTGCAGATTATCTATTTCGCGATTAGCCGTTATTGGCCGTGTGGGGCCCATGTGTGTTTTAAGTTTACGTGTTGGCCGTGTGGGGCCTTGGTTAAATGGCATTAGCGGCCTTGTCGGCCATAGTTTAGCTTAGCACTCGGTTTTACTTTTACAATCATAACTAGACATCATGGTGATCTTGTCGGCCCGCATAGAATTCCCTCGTTGTTGTTGTTTATGGCTAGATGGTTTTTTGCTGTGGGCTATAAGGCCTTGTCGGCAGAGGTTGTATTGGCGCCGAGATATAGCCCATTATTTTCTTGATTTGAAAGTAAGCTCGCACTGTGGCACAAAGCCGTGAAGTTAAGTTAGTTCAGATTTTAGTAGGCACTGTGTGCTACTCGTGCCTCACAAGGTGGTGTGGCAAAGATTAAATTATCCATTTCTAGTGAGCTAGCCCCTTAGTTTGTCGGGCATGAGTGTATTAGAACTAAGCATATTGTGTTCGGCCATTGCGTCGATCATTTGATCGATGTGAAAAATGAAAATGAATCTTTTAAGTCACCTATTAAAACCTTTAAAATTAATGCATATTCTAAATTTTTTGAGTTTCTTAGGTACTACCACTATGCTTGCTAACAAATCTAGATATGTTACTTCCCATATCGAGCCTATTATAAGTTATATTGTTACCTCTTCCATGATAAACCTCTCATGATCTGGAAGTAATCAAATATTTGTTTTGCTTCATTGACGGGTAATTCGGATTCAAGCTCAACTTTTTGAGTCAAATTTTCAGTAGTATTCTTATTCATATTCAGTGTATCTAAGTAAAACAATTAGTATTACCAATAAATTCAATGAGTCTTATCTTGAGTTCGAGACTCAACTGGCCCTAAGGATACTTTTTCTTTGAAAGTTGATTAAATGATGAACTTCCAATTCTTCATTGTCACACATGGTGTGTCAGTATCTTTGTAGTTCTTGAATGTCCTGGCATCTAAGTCCACTCTATCCCCTTCTTGACCTCATTCGCAACCTCTCTTCTTGGTGGGTCATTGTAGACTTCTTGCTATAATTGTTATTGGGCACTTTCTTTGTCTGAGCTTTCAGCTATGGACATTCAATCCTATCTCAAGAAGTAATTTATTCCCTCCCAAATCTCCTTAAGACCACTCAAAGCGGCCTCAATGCCTGGTACTGCATTGAAGGGACAACCATATCGTGAATGCAAGGCCTCGCCGAAGACCACATTGTAAGCTAAATCACTGGCCATCAAATATGGTGTACTTATTGACTCCCAAGTGTAAGTTCGCAATTGATCTCTCCCCAGGACATCTCAATTGACATATTAAATTCAACCAAGAATTTAGTGATTGGGATTATCTTCTCAACTAGCTACATTTGCCTAAGGACTCGGGGTTGGATGATGCTCACTAAAACTATCCCGGATCAATTAACACATATTTAACTTTAAAATATACTATATTAAGGGATATTACTAGAGCATCATTATGAGGAATAGCAAGTCCATATGTGTCCTCAATGTTAAGGTGATCATGCCACTCTCCGTGCCCCTAGACCTCTTCTCATGTGTACGACACTATTGACCACAAAGTATGTTACTCCACTGATTTCTATCCTTTTGGAAGATTAATTTAAAGTATGTTTTGTTGAAGCAAATTTAACTTTTCTCCCATCTCGACCCCACCATAGCTGTTCTTGGCTTAATCACTTAAGAAATTTCCTCAAATGAACATTTTTTAGTAGATAAGACAATTCTTCCTAGAGATGTATATAATCGCCTTTGTGCTCATGTGTTCTATAAAAGTCATTCCATAGGCTTGTATCCCTCTTATTAGGGTCTAACTGTATTTTCTTTATCCATCTGGTTTCTCTAATATTTTTTATGGTCAAAACTTACCAGTGAGTTTGAATTAAAAAATTTACTTTGAGATTCCCAAAACATCTATGCTTTTCAAAGTGGTAGCCTAGTCTTGTTTCCTCCTCATTTAGTAATCCCCTATTATTTCCGAGCTTATTCCGCCTCCTTTGATGGCGGATACATGACTCAAACTAACTTCTCGGCGGCCTTCAACCAAAGTCTAGATTATTTATCGACCCATTCGAGAATCGCCTAGTTCTCTTCATGGAAGATATTGAATTGTTCAACTGATCATCCTTAATTTGAATTTTTGACATATACTAATTTGAGTATTTTCCTATTTTATCATTGAGAACTAGTAGGATCTTTCTTCACAAGAAGCTACAACATGAGTCCAAGTGCTCCAAAGTCTCTTCTGAGAAAATAATGCACTTGAGTGCATAATGGATCCATCCAAAGGATTCTATATGTGGATGATAGCTTGGAGGGTGAAGGAAAGATGCAAGCACAAGGTGACTGTGCTAGTGAAGAAGAGTGCTAGAATTGCAATTGGCAATTTCTTGAATTCAAGTAAAGGAAGACAACCAAACAAGGTCCTAATTTGCCATCAGAATAATTGTAATAGCAGTCTTTCATTTTCTAGCTTAGTATAAATAGTAGCTCTTTTTATTTCAATGGTTAGATTTTTATAACATATTAGTATACTTGCTGAGAGCTTGAATGCTTGCTTACCCTTAGACTGGTTACTTGGTTAGATAGGAGAGTTGTTTGGGAATTCAGTTCCCTTGAGATTTTTCTAATAGGTTGTGATGATGCTATTGGATTGTTGAATTGAGGTTTTTTTTCTTTAGCAAGGTCTACCTTTTACTTTTAATTTTGTGTCTAGCTTTATCTTAATTCTTTTTTTTGTAATTAGTATCAAGAGTTAGGATGACTTTGTTTCTATAAATCTAGTCTTGAGATTTTAAAATTAGTCAAAACGAATTCAAAATTAAAAAATAAAGGTTGTATTCTAGTTGACATATTTTGAGCGCTTGAGCCAGTTGTTATTTTTTAGACATTACACTATAAGCAAAGGTTGTTATTTCTCCCTTTTCTTTTTTGAACTTGAAAAGGATATCCTATGAACTTCCACACTATATTTTGTGTTCCCTTTAATCTTGCGTAAATCATACTAAACACCAATTACACCCATTTTTGATTTCCTTCCTCTGATGTACATAATTACTAACTTAAAATAACTCATTGTTGCCGTAGAGCAATTAGAAATAGGCCCTCTTCTTGTTCTCATCACCGCTTTTGACGTTCATCTCCAACTATCACAGCAAATGCTTGGATTCACCGAGGTTGAAGATTCATGAATAATATCTCGACTTATTTGCATATATGAATCATTTAGATCTATGCACATATAGTTATCCTTGCAAACATTATATATAGTCCTTAGACTTTTCATAGTCACGCCTAGAAAGAAAATTTCATGTATCAAATTCTTTCCAAAATATCTCATTTTTGAATAATAGGTAGCTACAGATGCAGTACTTGACCAGCTGTAGCTATGTCCTTGCGTACTAAAGGTTTTTGATCCATCAATTCGATCAAACTATTCCCTATGATCTTCACGCGTACAAGAAGCATACACAATTCCTCCAAGCAAGCCTCCTTGGAGATCGAAGTTCATCACCAAGAAAGTAAAAGACCAGAAAGTAATTATAATGTGGCCAAGTCCTTTCACTGCTCCTATTGATACCACAAAACTTGGAAGAATCTTTCTTTCTTTGCAAGAATCATCTGTTTATTTTTTCTATCATTTTTCCTAGCAGTATCAGTTCCTGCTAGATCTATACCAATAGGTGTAGTTTTCGCCTAAAATTATTGAAATTCCACTAACATCATTTGAATGTAAGTAAGAGGGTTATTATGATATATATCAGCTTTCTTAAATCTGACCGAATTTGAGTTGTTGGATTGATTTAATCCATTCATGATCTCAAAGCAGCCTTGTTCTTCACTTTCCCATCTCGCACTTTTCTTCAACAATCTTATAGACTTTGTTTTCCCAAAACTCGATTATTCATTGATCTTTTGAAATTTGAAAATCAATAGAAGCTAGCTGAAATTCAAGCTAGTTAACTCTGCTATCATGCTGTATTTTAATCATTGTCGAATTTGAAGGACTCTATATCAAAACGAAAAGATGTAGTTGAGAGAATAAACAAGCGAGCAATATTCTCATTAAAATTCTCGATGGTACAAAGTAGCTTTTGAGCTTTATACGCACTTAGCAGACGTTTGAATATGCGATTTCATCTCATGATTCAAAATCATGAGATGAAATCTCAAATTTTCAAATCATGAGATGAAATCTCAAATTTTCAAAAAGCTTGATTTGGGATCTCCAAAACCATGGATAACTTTTTCAAATACAAAATTTGACCTACAAATTTATATTTTATAAAAAAATCCACCATTTTATATTTACTAACAATTTATTTTAGATGTAAATAAAAGTTTGTTGTTTGTATTATTACTCTTACAAATTTATTATATCGGATATAAGTTTGCCAACTACGTGAGAAGAGTAGCACACTACAACTCATGTTCAATTTTACTTTTTATTAAACTAAAGTTCGATCAATAAATATTATATTTTTTAGATTGACTTTCTCGATACATTGTGTTATACTTCATTATGAACTTTTACTTATTTGCAAGATTGTATAAGAATTGAATTTTTTTTGGATAGTTTTCTACAACTTATAGAGATTTTAAGTTAATGAGAAAAAAATACAACTTATAAATTTCAAATTGGATGTCCAAACAAATCTTTAATCCACCTTCATTCGATTTCAAATTATAATTTCATCTCTCATGTCCAAACGGGCCTAATAAAACCGTATATATAAAACTAATTAACTAAGAAACAAATTCTGTTAATTAACTTTAACTAATTGCCTAAGCCAATTACTGATTTACCTTCACGTTACATTATATACTCTTAACAGTTATCATGAATTAATAGTTATTTAGCACCTCAAATACAAATCTTTTTTCAGTATTTCGAGATAATTTATGGGTTATTGGTCTATATTTTAAATGTTGCAGCTTTACTTGCCTTGTGGAATGTGAAAATTCCCATTCCTACATGGGGAATAGGGCAATTAAAAAAAAGAAGGAATTTCTTACACTTCAGAGATAGATGGGCAATTAAAAATAATAATTCTTACACATCATAAGTATCCATAAATGTGTATAACGGCAAACAGCATAATATATTAAATTTATAAAAAAAATGATTTTAAGCTTGTGTCACCGACCATAAATAAATTCCCATTTAATACCCTTAATTAACTTATACGTAACGTGCAACCGAAGAACAATGTAATAATTTCGGGGAATTTCTTCATTTAAGAGGTACCGCTGCAAATGCTATTTTGCGAAAAATTGTAATTTCGTCCTTACTGGCTAATTCTAGTTTAATTGCACGTTTTCGTCGCTTAATTAACTATGATTATTTTCTTTTAACATAAATATCACTGTTCATATGATTTTTTTTTTTAAATATTGAAAAATTATAGCTAGGGAGAAATCTAGTTGAATTGTGGAATTCTTAATTGAAAGCTAACATGTCAAATGATTATTATTAAAACTCAAATTTAAAATTTGCTAATCGGGTTAACAATCGATTACAGGTGTTAACATCTTGGAGAGACTGCCTTAATTGACTGGCTTAAGACAATTTTGAAAGTCAATTCTGGCCTAACGTGTAGGAATTAATCGTCAAAAGCGAAAAACTTCAAAATCTTGGACCACTTTTTGGGTTCGGCACATCTTTTTGGACTTCCGCTATATTTATTCTTTTGCTGCAACAACCATAAATCTCTTATTTACACTTTGAAACTTAGACATCCTTCACTTTTAACGATAAGCAAGTCTTGGTTTGAGCTTCTTTTGTGAGATCAAGTGATACCGAATGCCTAAAAGAAAGAAGAAAATTACATACATGATTTATGAATGTACAATGTTGTGTTGACTCATTCATTATGGACAGATGTTCTTCAAATATCCCAAGTGACTTAAAGCAGCATGGTATACTTCCCGTTCCCCAGACAGTTAACAAGACTCACTAGACATCATGTTAGAGTGAAATAATCTACTTTACACTAGTATAACAAAATAATCACACATAAACAGCCAAGAAATTGGAAACGAGCCTAAAATAAAGGAAAACAAAAAGAATCAGAGTCCGTGGTATCAGTCAGAAACAAAGGAAATGGACCACTAGAGATGCTGCCATGGCTATCATCAAATGCAGCCAGAAGCTCTCTAAATTAGAAACAATGTCAGATATGGTGGGTCTGTCTTTCCCTTCCAAATGCACACAATGCATCGCAGTATAGGCCACTAATTCCACTGCTTCTACTTCTTCAATTTGCCCCAGGCCCTACTCTGTTATCCAAAATCTTTGTCAACTCTCCAGCCATACCAAGGGGTACTCCAAAGTCCACCACACTCATTGGCGCACCTCCATTCTCTTCAGTCTTGAATATGGCTCTCTTTCCTGTCAAAAGTTCTAACAACACCACTCCAAGTCCATACACATCACTCTTTGCTGTCAACACATTTAGACCATAGTACTCAGGATCAATGTACTAACTGTGCCAGCAGCTTTCACTGGCCTGCTGCTGTAATCGCGATTAGACTCTGGCCCCATTAACGATAATCCAAAACGATACCTAGCAAACCAGTTTGCATCAATCAAAATGTTGGATGACTTAATGTCCCTGTGAATTATAGGCGGAACTGCATAATTGTGAAGGTATTCGATGCCTCGTGCAGCATCTAATGCAATCTTGATCCTCATTTTCCAAGAATTCACTATACTACTGCTCTTCTCCACATTGTTCTTATCATGTAAATGATCAAAAAGAGCGCCATTCTTCATGTACTCATAAACCAAAAGCCTTTCATCCTTTTCTTCACAATAACCAACAAGTCTAACTAGATGTTTGTGGTGTAGCCGTGACAAGAAAGACAATTCTGAGTCAAATGCACTTTCTTTCTCCTGAAATTTCTTCATTCTTGTACCCGTTTCTCCACGTTTGATAGCGACCTCACGACCATCCGGTAGTTTTCCCTTGTAAACAATCCCAAAGCTACCAGCACCAATCTTGTTCTCTAGAGAAAAATTGTTAGTAGCTGCAGCAAGGTCTGTAAACAGGAATTCCTCTGCTCTGTCTGCGTGTTTAGAAGAAGTTCCACTCCTTTGACGCCTCATCAACCGCGACCCTTGACGCCTAAGAGTTGACGATCTTGAAACAGGACTACCACTGGATAATTGCCCAACATTAGAAGTAGCAGTAATAGTAGGTTGACTGAATTATGAACTTTCTTTTTCCAAAACAAACCACCAGTCCACAGAAAATAAATTATACTGCAAATCCCTGCAAAAGTCCCCACTGATCCAACAATGGCAAAAGCTAATAAACCCCTTCTTAGCCTTCTAGAAGGCGAAGAAGGTGACAACGGTGGCGGCGGTAGTGACGGTGGGGAAGTAGGTGGTGCTAAAATTGAGAAATCACAAGGCCTACAACATACTTCATTGCCAAAACAGAGATTTTGAGACTGCGGATATATACCACAAGTACAATTACTTTGTACACACATGGACCTGGAAGAATCATTGGTAAAGGAAGGGCAGCCCTTGAGCATACATATTACTAGTCCAACCTGGCCTCTCAACAGACCACTGAAAAGCTGCTTGCTGTCAATCCACACGCAAAATCTAACTCCAGCTGCGATTGGATTCAAAAGAAACTTCTTCGTTACATTTGAAAATGCACCATTTACCCCAACAAACCACTGTGTGATTCACACCGAATTCCACAAGCATGATTCATCCTCAAAGCTAATCCAAAATACTCGTAAGACAGATTAGAAGGAACATCCAGTTGACCGTTGTTGTTATCACCTCTGCAAATTAAGAATCCGGTAGTGTTCATCCCACAAGCGTGCCTTCCGCCGGCATATATGTTCATCATCGTGTCATTAATGAACTCAGATTGATAGTTGAAGCGATATCACTGTTTCCCCAACAGACAACCCTATTTGAACTTTCCAAGACTCCGCAAGAAAATTTAGACCCAGATGAGATAGCTATGAATTGTGATGATCCATTCGGCTGTTGACTCGTAAAGGAAGAATCGCCTCTCCAGCAGACAGCATTTCGGGTACTGTTTGTTATGGCGCAAATTGGGGCGTCACCCATTGTAACGGTCGTTAACAAGTTTGAGTTATTCAAACACGTTTGGGGACGAAACTGGTGTTCCAGTAGAGGAGGGAAAATCCACCGGAGCGGACGGCGGCGAAGCCGTCGAGGCCGCCGGCGATGAAGTCGAAGGAGACGTCAGGTGAAATAGGTGTTGCCGTCGATTGATCATCTCTCCAACATTGATTCTTTTGATTGGTTGGTTAGCACCAAGTGCCGCATACAGGCGCCGCCGTAGACGACGGCAAGAGTGTGGCGGAGCCACCAGCGCTTCAACATAAATGAAGATGTTTACTAGGGTGACGACGACGGTGGAGACGGCGGCTGCGGGCGTCGTCATCTAAGTATCTGACAATACTTCCGTCATTTGTATAGAGAGGTTGAAGATACAAATTATCTCTCCCTATGCTTAAAGAGTTGAGGGGAAAAAAGAGAGAAAAAGGTTTGGTAGATTTTGCTGTTATTGAAAAGTGAACAGAGCTAAAAGAGGTGGTACTTGGATTCATTTCACACGTGGCTCCGTGGGTCCCTTATGGCTGAATTTCATTGAACACGCCAAGTCAGAATGCTCACTCAGTACATATTCTTTTTTTTTCTTTAGGATTAGAGGGGTGTGGGGTCGGCAAATGTTGACTGGTGGCTCAGTAAATTTTGGGGTTTAATTAAGGCAATTTGGCTTTTTACTTTTCTGATTGAGTTGTGTAGGATTTGGTGAACGCTTAGCGGTGCTTTGATAGCTGTAACCTATTTTTAATTTATAATTTTAAAATTTATAAATTCAATTCAGCTATGTACTTTGAATTGGAGGTAGTTATTTCGTTAGTTTTTAGCTTTAATTGTTCAATTTTCAAGATTATTTAAAAATAAAATATTATATAATTTTTCAATAACTAATTTATAGATTATTAATAACACATGACTAATCAGCACACTTTTTGCTTTGTAGTTGTGTTCATTGGAGTACTAAATGATTTAACTTCTTAATAGATACATATTCTTAATCATACTCCTTTAAGTTTCTATTTATATGACACAATTTTTTTAGTTAATCTCAAAAATAAAAATATTTTTATTTTTTTTAATAATATTTTAAAATTCTATGAAATAAAGTAAAGATATTTCTTAAATTATCTTATTTGTTAAAAATTCCACAAAAGATAAGTGGTTTTCCAATTTAAAATTAATTTACTTTAAGAATAATTTAAAATTACAATCTTTTTTTTAATATATTTTTTAAACAAATGTTTGTTTAAATATTAAGTGCAAATAAGTTTAGCATAGAATTAGTTTAAGTCACTGAAATTTCCAAGTTAGAAAATTCTGAATGTGCGACTGACTTAGGACTTAGTCAAATGGCACAATCTGTGGCTGCGGAATGAGCTTTGTGAAATTGTGGAAGAGATCAAAAAGCAGCCTGGCTTAAATGTTATTTTAACCTATTTTTTAAAAAGTTAGGATGCAGATAAGTTCGTTTTATCCGAAATCAGAGGATGTTTGGGTAAAAACATATTTATTTTCATAACTCAAATTTATTATAAAACAATAAAGTAAGAAAAAATGTTTTTTAGAGAAAGATCGAGGAGGAGAGAAAATTTTTATTTCTTTTGAGTGATAAAACATAATGAATGAGAACTCTTTATTTATAGGAAAAAGTACAACTTGATTTTTAAGTTACTAACCATAACTTTTCTCCAAAAAGTAAAATAGATATTTGTTATAATATAAATACATTTATAATACTCCCTTGATCGTTTATTTGGTAGATAATGTGTCTCATTAAGACTTACTAGAAAACTCAAGAAAAGAATCTAAGGAAGGAAAAAGAGTTCACTTATCTAATAATATGTATTTGGCCGCCTCATTAAAACCTTACAAAAAAACTAGAAGGGACAAAAAATTTTATAAGGGAAAAAGAGTACATCGTATTAACTCCCATGATGAGAACATTAATCCAAAAACTTGAATCTTTCGCATGTCAATCTTGTCCACCAACTTCTCAAAGTTGTAGTTGGTAGAGACTTGCCGAACAAATTAGTCATATTATCACTAGAACGAACTGTTACTCATTGATATCATCATTCTTTAGAAATTGTGTGCACAAAGAAAACTTTGGTCAAATGTGCTTCATTTTATCTCCCTTTATGAATATTCCACTTAATTGAGCTATGCATGCTGCATTCTCTTCCTATAAGATCATGGGTATATTGTCATATATTTTTCTAATGAGATGAATCATTATTGACCTCAAATATACACATTCCCGGCTTACCTACAAATAACTATTATCTTAACATGATTTAATGAAGTGGACATGATATCGTTTTGTAGATTGTTAAGATATGGTAGTACCCCACATATAAACATGTAGTCCGGCTTGAGACGAACTTTATGTAGATCGATAAAAAATTTCTATCAAAGATAACCAAAAAGATCTAAGGCCGCGCTCCTACCTTGGGGAGGCAGATCACTGCCCAAACCGGGACTGGATCGACTGCCGGGCATAGGCACCTCTGGTGCTTGCCAACAACTCAAAATCAAGAAAACAACGAGCTATATCTCGGCTATAAACACGCCTCGCGACAAGGCCACAACATCTCAGAAGGAAAGTGAGCCAACCTAACAACAAGACAATAAAAGGGATTCTATATGGCCAACAAGACCACCATATGTCAGTCTAGTTATAGCAGAATGAAAAATAGGTAATCATACTCATTCTATGGCCGACAAGGCTGCCAACTAACCACCTACACTAGGCCCCACACGTCCACCACGCAAAACATAATACATGTGCTCCCACAACAACAACAACTAACAACTAAGTGAAAATGTAGCCTCGCAAGCCTCTAGGAGTAGAATAGTCGGGAAAGGCCTAGCCTACCTAAAAGCTATACAACAAAATACAAAACCTTCTCTAACTATCGACTCCGGAGAAAAGGAGCTGGACTCGAACCGTGCCTCTAATCAAAGAGATCTAAGAAGACCTCGACCACGTCTATCCGCACTTGCAGTGCAAGTAAAAATACAGTGATGGAATCAGCACAATATGTGCCGAATATGGAAGGCAGTAATGAAAATTGAGTAAAGCCAATAAAAGGACTGTAAGTAATTAATAAGGAGGATAGAATTTAACCCGAATAACTCCGACAGCCGAAATATAACTAGTAAGTATATGTACAAACAAGAACTCAACGCCCCCATGTTCGTAAGGTACAATCAATACAGAATAACCTACCTGGGCCCTCTATAAGCCCCGATAGGTACAAACAATGCACACTCCTCATATCTCGAACTACTAAAGGTTCGTAAGCATACCGTAACTCAAGAGTACTCATCCGGGTTATGGTCCAGCCCATAGGCCTCGTTTCGGCTGAACCGTCTAGGCTCCTGTAGCCGTGTCTGTGTCTGAGCCATCCGGCCTCTGTAACTGTATCCGAGCCGTCTAGGCCTCAGAATCGTATCCGGCCGCGTTGGGCTCCTATAACCGTATCTAAGCCGTATGGGCTCAGACCGTATCCGAGCCAGTTCAAATTTCGTAATCGTATTCCGAGTGGAACTATATACCGTGTTGTCAAACTAAAATTATGCCTTGTGTTGCTTGGTTTAGTAATATATAGGCTAATATCCACCCGTACCCCCGTGGCCTCGAGGTAACAAGGCGCCACGATCCTTTTAATCAAACAACCGAATGTAGAAGCTCCTACGTCGTCTCCGGAGAAACCAAAACTCGGATTTAAACCTTCTGCTGCAGGAATGCCGTACTATACCCTCGTTTCGTCCTGCGACAACTAACCACAATATTAATAGGCACAAACTATCACAAGGCATCACTATATCGCCTAAACACAGAGTAACTGCCGAGAGGAATAGCCTAACATACCCAATCGTTGATTTCCATGCACTCAAGCAATTCCAATCTAAAGTCAGTAATTCCACCAATTTTCAGCCTCAAGTTGAAAGTGAAAATGAGGCTATTTCAATACTACTAATCGGCAAATAACAATATCTTGCAATATAATTGACTATAAATTTAACTTTGATTAATTCACCGAAAAACCGTCGAATTCTCGAGAATCTAGAAGGATGAAATCCGTTACCTATTGCCTCGTAGCTGCTCAGGACTCCAATTTAGTAATTGATAACTTTACTCAACGGAGTTCTAGTACACCAAGCGAATTTTCACAAATAACTCGTAGCGATGCTTCTCAGAGCTCAGGAACCCTTATCTAAAGTGAATGCAGGCTAGACGAGTTTGATAGTATAATTTGAAGAAAATTGGATAAAATTGTAGCTCACTCTTTTTCTCTGTCGAAGAAAATGTTTGGAATGATTCAATTACACTTTGAAGGGCTTATATATATATAGTTGGGAAGTGGAAGGGGGGTGTACTATGCTCCCCATCTCGCCATTCAGGCACGATGCGCTAATGTATGCGCGGCAGCTGGAGCGACGCGGGGTGCCTGTGCCCCGCCGGCCTCTCGTCCGTTCGATGACGCGCCGTGTGTATGCCCTCGTAGCCTTCTCCCTGATGTGTTATATGCCAAAATTCTCAATATACATGCGCACACGACGGTCGATTTATTTAAAATTTGTGGGTATAACATCATCCCTCCCTAGGAACATTCGTCCTCGGATGTAGTCTTTATACTTAAAAGACTCAACTCCTTAACTATTGTCAGAAAAATTTCGGCGAGTCCCGTAAAATGGACTATCCGAAACCTACAAAGCAAAGTCCACACATGTGTGTGTCTCTACAGACGCTATAAACAATTACTCCCTAAATCGAAGTGAACAACTAAACAAATACTTGTAATATAAGCAATAAGGTAACATCTGAAACAACACTCTCACCTCAACCGTATAATCCGGGTCAACCGGAATAAGTGAGGGTATCTAGACATTATGTCTCCGCCCCAAGTCATTACTTCTTCTACATTTCTCTTCCTCCATAAGACTTTAACGGAGGCTACATCTTTTGTTCTCAGTCTACGAACTTGTCTATCTAGTATGGCAACCGGAGTCTCGTAGGCTAATTCTTCAATAACCCGAACATACTCGACTGGAAACAATCCAAGACGGGTCCCCTATGCACTTTCAGTAGCATTGATACGTGGAAGACTCGGATGAATAGATTCTATCTCCGAAGGCGCTTTTAACCATATGCCACTCGGCCTATTCTTCGGAGGATTCGATACGGGACAATGAATCTAGGGCTAAGCTTGCCCTTCTTGCCAAACCTCATTACGCCTTTCATAGGTGAAACCTTGAGAAACACCCACACCCATTAAATTTCAAGTCTCTACGCGCACACCGTAATAGGACTTCCGACGACTCGGGCTGTTAGCAAGCGTTCTCTCGATAAGTTTCACTTTTTCTTCTCCGACTGATGGATCATACGGGTCCGATCAACTCAACCTCACCTACTTCAAACTAGCCTATCAAGGACCTGCATTTCCGCCCGTATAACGCCTCATAAGGTGCCATCTCGACATGTAATGATAAAATGTTATTGTATGCAAATTTAATAAGGGGTAAATGCTCATCCCAACTCCCTATAAAATCTAGCACACGCCCGTAACATGTCCCCGAGCGTTTGAAGAGTGCACTCGCCCGGCCGTCTCGTTTGGGGATGTTGTACTCAAATTAACTTGTGTCCACAAACCTTTCGAAATGATTCCCAAAATCTAGCTGTAAACTATGCCCCTTTATCAGAAATGATAGATGATGGGACACCATGTAGTCGAACTATCTCTTTAATATATAAATCTCCCACATGGCCCTCAAACTGAATGTATTCAAATCAAGCGTGAAGTGAGCTGATTTCTCGCCAACCTATCAACAATAACCCAAAATAGAGTCAAATTTGCGTCTGGGTATGGGGTAATCCTGTCATGAAGTCCATATATATATTAACTACCTCCCCATTTCCACATAGGTACAAACCATCTCCCCGAGTTAGTCTGCCTGTGTCTTTCTTGATGCTTAGCTTTTACCTATCGACCAATTAGGACACTATGCTACTTAATTCGGCTACACCTTTCTTCATCCTGCATCACCAATATATCTCCTTTTTATCGTGTGGTACATCTTCATCAAACTTGGATGAAGAGAGTATAAGAATAATGTACTCTCCGCCATGATCTACCGGAGGAGCCCTCGTTACATCTAAAACACAAAGTCGACCTTGAATCTCAAAGACCTCTGCCTTCTATTAACTCGAAGGCCGATAACTCCCCGCCGAACTCTTGTCTTCTAAGCCGTACTAGATTAGGGTCCTCACCGCCTCTCAGCTTCTACAACTAGAGATGATACCGTTTTATTTTGAATCACAACCCCAATATCCTCTGAATCTACTACCCGGACTACTAGACTGCTAATCCCAGTGCGCCTGAGCCATTTCTCGCCGTCGTCTCAGATTTGCTAGACTTCCCATGGATCTCGTAGCTAAAGGCATCTGCTACAATATTATCCTTCCATGGGTATACAAGATGCTCATGTGAAGTTTTTCAGTAATTCTAACCAACGATGTTGTCGTAAATTCAAACTCCTTCTTTCTCAAGTGTAAAGATGCACTGAGGATTTTATGATTAGTAAAATATCCACACACTTCCTTTATAAATAATTCCTCCAAAATTTTAAGGCATGAACCACTACAACTAATTCTAAATCATGGGCAGGTTGTAGGAAATCACCTTGCCGTGTTGCACGTAACACATCCTAACCCAATGCCCGAAGCGTCACAATATACTCCATAGCCTCCTAACTTCCTAATGCCAATATCAAAAGTGATGTCACTCTATTTTTCAGCTCCTAGAAATTTCGCTCACGGGCCCTTGGCCTAGTGGAATTTGGGCTACTTTTTGAGTCAAATCTTAGCCAATGGCGCTGAGTAGGGGTAGGTCTTCTTTCACACCCGACTAACTCCGCAGCTGCAACCTCCATTGGAGTTGTAGGTCTAGGCCATGTCTTAACCGCCTCGATTTTCTCTGTGAGTCAACTCGGATGCCCGCATTTGATATAATGTGGCCAAAGAAAGTTACGGAATTCAACCAAAATCACATTTCAGAACTTTGCATATAACTCGTTGATCTCTAATAACTAAGTACCGTTGTAAGTGATTTCTATGCTCACTTCCGAGCGAGAATATATCGTAATAACATCACAAACACTAATACAACAAATATCTAAGTATAGCTCGAAGATACTATTCATCAGATCCATGAACACTACCGGTGCATTTTTCAACCGGGCGACATAATTAGAAACTTCTGAAATGACTATACTGGGATCTTGAAAGTCAGCTCTCGGGACATCTTTCTCCCCCGCACTGTACCCGGTGGTAACTAGATCTCAAATCAATTTTGGAGAAATATTTCGCCCTGCGCCTGGTCAAACAAATTATCTATCCTCTAAAAGATATCCTTATTCTTAATGGTGACTTTATTCAATCATTGGAGCACTGCACATGCATAGGGTTTACCTTCTTCTCACAAAACAATAACGGGTGCACCCCACGATGAAGTACTAGACCCGATAAACCCTTTATCTAACAAGTCTTTCAACTCGGTGGGAGCCATGAATATGGAGGGATGGGATATAGATTGTACCTGGTAGCAAGTCGATAGAAAATTGGATTCACGCCCTGGGGAATACTAGGAAGCTCATATGGAAACACATCTCGAAACTTCATAATCCATCGGGATAGATCAAGAGTCGGGGATTCTCGTTTGTGCTATCCCGAACCATAACAATATGGGTAAAACAACCTTCACTATCAACTTTCTTGCCCAAAGATAGAATATGAACCTACCTTTTTGGTGTAGTGCCATTTTCCACTCCTATTACCTCCTGAAAGTGAAATCAAAATGTACTCCGGTCCAACACTCTATATTGGAGTAACATGGTTCCAACCAATCCATACCCATAATTACATTAAAATCAATCATTTTCAGCTCCTTCCATCAAATTTAAGTAATAATCTGAGACCACAATCTCTACCGTGTACAATAAAGAAATTCTCTTAGAGACAATAGAGTCACCGACGTGTAGACACTAAGCAAAGGCCATGCCACCTCGTGTTATACCAAACTTTCTGCTACTAGTGAGTAACATAAGACAAAGTGGAACCCAGATTTATCAAAGCAACCGAGCAAGAACAAACATCCAACATACCACACATCTCGTGATGACTCTAACTCCCATCGTCCCATAGTGCATAAGTGCGATCCCGATCAAGCTTCCCGAACTAGATGCTCCCGATCTACCCCGGCCTCTCGCCGGCCGGGAGTAGAGGGCCCGTGCCTTGCAAAAGGTGCTGGGGCATGTGAACCTCGCTGGAGGACCTATTCTGTTGGTCCCGATCACCGCATCTCAGCCTGATAATCCATCATCATGTGTCCCTCCGCACACAGAATAAGGTGCGTGAACCGTATCTACATCTCCTCGAATGTCACCTATGATAGGTACTGCCTGCAACATGGTATATAGCTGGTCCTATCTGGATTTGGACCCTCTGCTGCCGTGGAGCCGACGCCGTGGAACTTTTTCTGACCCACTATCCACGATGATCTAATTTGATGCCCTGTCACACTAAATGCAGACCCAGTGGCTCATCAATGCAGTCTGAGGCCTAGACCCACCCTAAAAGTCTGCCTGAAAGTCTGCGTCTAGCCTCTCCGATGTTTTGACCTGCCCTATCAATCGCGTATTGGCACTGGGTTCACTTATGTCTGGCAGGTAAGGCTAAATTCTCAGAGATATCCACACTTTCACAAAGGTGGGTCAGTATACAAGATTTCACATATTATGGCACAAGTCCCATAATAAATCGATGCACCCTGATGGCATGGTATCAAAAATAGTAGGCGCATATCTGGGCCAAGGAATCAAATCTTAATGCATATTCTCTGACACTCATTCTTCCCCCTACCTGGGATGTAAAAACCTGCTTCTACTCGTCCTACCGGATCTCTCGGGGAAAATAGTTATCTATGAAGTCATAAAGCCAGCCATGGTGGGGTAACTTCGTCAGATTTTTCCCAGCTCTCGTACTCACAAACTACACAAGTATTCCTCGCAATTGGAACACTTCAAGTAACTAACTAGATTTGACAGGCATGCATGACCAATATCCTCTCGTAGGCCGGTTCTATAAAGTTCTGAGGGTCCTCTATGCGATCTGTCCCCGTAGAATCAGCAGAGACTGCTAAGAATCATTTTTGACCTCGAACTTTTGCCCGGTAGGCCTGATTATGGCTGGTACTAATAGCTAAGGCCGACGCCTGCAGCCATCATCCGAACCAACATGCAAATGCACTCCTGCACCTCACCGATGGCACAGGATGGATGGGAGGTGGTACTGCATATCTCGCTGCCCCGGGAGCCCGTGTGGCGGTGAGTGTTGGGAAGATCAAGGTGATGCTCCCTATTGCCCCTATCAGCCACTTCGATTGAGCTCGACTATGCTCCTCCCTCGCGTGACATCTAGCTCGACGCCATGGTCTCTGTTGCAAGGTCGAAATTTCTATGTAAATAAGCAGAATAATAAACATAGAGTTACCTGCCAAGTCCAAGTATGAGGAAACTCGTAAATCCTAATCCAAGTATCAGGTAGCCATACTTAAATCCTATTCCAAGTATCGTAAAACCATTGAGTCAATTTCTCATAAACTCCGATCCAAGTATTAAAAGTGTTTGCATATAAGTTAGTTGAGTTATGTTTATGAATAACTCTGCTATAGGGTAGTGCCACAGAGTTATAGGTTGCCCCTCTCACCCTAGCTGAATTATGTTCATGTTATTTACTAGATGAAGAGCTCCGTCCTTTACCTCGGCTAAAGATTCGGAGCTTTACCTTCTATAGGAGGTTATCAATTACAGCTTGCGTAGTTCCATATTATCTCTTTCCTTTATATGATTGCGCCTTTTGACTTCTGTCATTATATAATTGTTGTCTAACGTTTGCAGTTTCATCCTTTACATAAATATACGCCAGTGCACTTCATTTGTACCACATCCATTCGCCTCGGTGAACCGCGCTCGGCACAAGGGTACGCAGAGGCTGATTGCTGGGCCATGAGTAGTTCGTGTGAGATCAGCGGGATGTCGGTATGCTCCTTTATTTTTTGGATCTAAGATCGAGCCTTGTTCATTTAGAGTTTTGAGATGTAGTTATGGTTAGGTTGGAGCCTTATTCCGATCATCAGTTTAGTTTACTCTTTAGAGGATTTGTGGAATTAGTATAATCTATTCAAATTTGTGGCATTGTTGGCATTTCGCTTATTTATCCTATATAGTTGAGAACAGACCTTATGGATTCAGCCTTTGGTTAGTCCAGTTAATTGTGATAGGTGGCCTAGAAGGCCTAAGTGTTACAGCAGGGACAATGTATAGTCAGCTCCTCGATCCATCGTGTAATAGCCATTCGTGCTCTCCCTAATTTTAGGGCAAGCAGACAAACATGCCGAAGATGTAAAAGCAAAGCAAAGAAGGAGTGCACGTCTTCCGGTCTTTTGAGTTAGTCATCTAGCCATGGAACTTCCTCTGCTTTCAACTGCTTCTGAGAGCTTTCCCTTTGATTGTCCTTCGGCATCAGTCGTTATATCATCTCGAGAGCTTATTATCCTCGTGCAGGAGAGAAAGTTGTCCTCGACAACCTAAGTTTCTTGGGGAGGTCACGCCCGCCTTGGGGGGGGAAGGATCGGCACCCGTGCCCCACAACTCCTGACTGCTAAACTACTGAGCCTAAGCACATCTGATGCCTGGCTGGCTCTATCTCGCATTCCCGGAATCAACAGCTATAACGGCTGGGCACACCCTCCGCCGGCCCGTGGGGCCTATAGCTACACCGGCCCCGCAACACGCCAACCTAATCCTACTTATAGGGGAAACTATGCCGACAAGGCCACCATGCTGTCTAGTTATCTCTAACTCAACATAATGAATACTGCACATCTACGTGACCGGCAAGGTCACCACTACTATCTGAATATGGCCCCACATGGTCAACATACGAAGCATAACTGGTTAAGGCCCCACACGACCGGCATAACTAACCACAGGGAGATATATATACACAATCTGCAAGCCTCTATGAATACTTATAAAATGTCGACAGGCCCCGACCTACCCATACTCGTGCATAACAAAAGAAAGGAAATAGACCTCTAGGCTGTCTAGCTCCGGGATGATGGTGAGCCGATGACTCAATGAGTCGGGCCGGAATCACGAGGGATTGACTCTCGTCTATGAGTACCGCAGACAAGTAATGTGCGCCCTAAACGGGCGCAAGCATCCCGGTACCGAGTATGCAAAGCAACCGATCATAAACAAATATAACTAGAAACTCGAATAGTAGAAGATATCTCAACCGACAGAATTTGAAATGTGCTTTTCTCGTATCGAGAACAGGCGTGAGCATACCGCCGACGTGGCGATCTCGCTGTCTATTAGCTAATATATAAATATATATATACATATATAGCAAGCAAGGACCAATACCAGACCCCCTCATGTTTCTGGAAGGTGCCAACCAATCAAATAATATATATACCCTACCTGTGTCAAAACCATCCAAAAATAAATCACTCCACTGCCTACTAACTACGAGCACCTCTCTAACGCCCCCCGGTCTCCAGCTCGCTATGGCCTCTGATATAAATAATCAGAACCGAGCCCGGAGATTTCGTATCGTAAACCGTAACCGTAACCGTAATCGGTGGTTCGTATTTGTAATCCGTCTCGGCAAGCGCACAACAGGTAACCGTACGCTATGCCGACGCCCCGATATGGGGAAAGCTTCAGTCCCATCTTCGTCCCCATCAGGCGGCATGCCACTCCTTGGAGTGAAGTATACCCACCCTCACGATGGGTCGCGTTACCAACTCAGGGGCGAGGACGCTCAAAGGTGCCCTCAAAACACAAACAAGTCTCAACAATCAATAATCACATATAACAAGCATGTTTGAACTCGAAAATACCATTCCGTATTCTGATTTCTCATTCGTACTCTTTTCGTGTTATACCGATTCTCGCATCGATTTATACTGCATTGTGGGAATATTATCCACTATCTCGCTATATCAGATTCGAGATATCATCTCACTATCTCGACTATGTTTATCTCGGGGATATTATCTCGACTATCTCGATATTGCTTTACTAACTTTTATTTTGAACATATCTCATAGTATTATAAACATGCTTGCTAATTGAAAAACACGCTGGTTAAAACTCATACGGGACTCAATTCTTTATCTCTGAATTCTTTTCTTCTATATAACACGCTATCTACCGAACCGGATTACTAACTTCTACCGAGGAATAGCTTTACATACCTTCGCTCTTTGTCGCCTAATCAAGTGTGTAGTTTGGCCAGTACTTTTGCTATTTCTCCCAACTGCATTCATATATATCAATTAGAACTAAATACACTAATATTCCGAAAGAAAACATCACTTTCGATATATATAGCCCAAACTTTGGCTTATCAAAAAATGGTCGAAAACTCGCTATTTCTCGAAAGTTCAGAAGGGAGAAATACTCATTTTAAGGCTATGAGTATATTGACACTAATTTGGAGCAATTCCACTTATCTTAGCTCGGTAGCACGATGATTCGCCGAATTTCACTAAACCAACCGCAGGAATGCTCCTTGCTGCTAAATACCTCGCATCTCAGGATTAATTCGAGTTTGACCCGTTTGACAAATAAGAATGAAGGACATTCCTCAAATCACTTCGCCCTCTCTCGTTTCGTTTGTTCACTGGAAATTATAAGTGAAATGAAGCAAAAATCGAAGTTATAGCCGCTTATATACAATTGGGACCTATAAGTCGCGATTCCCGGAATGCGATTTATAAGCGCATTTGCCTTGCGACGCGCCGACTTGGCGCTTGTCCGATCTTTCCGGCCTTTTCTAGCATGTATGGCATATAAAACTCTTAACCAACATGTGAATAAGCCATCTACATGTCAAGAATTTACGGGGTATAACATTCTCCTATAAGAACATTCTTCCTCGAATATAAACTTCTATCTATAGGAATTCTCAACTTACTCAACTTATTTCTAGAAAATTTTGGCAGAGTTCTTCCTTGTAATATGGACTATCTCAAAACCTGAAATATAGAAAAGTCAAATACGGTAGCACTCTACACCTATAGCATTCATCTCATAAAAGGCTAGAGTCGATTATCTCATTTATACATATACTATAAGGCACTGCATAAAATAGCAATACTAACATACCTCTTGACCGACTAAGCTTGAAATAAGTGAGGATATCTGGTTTTCATATCTTCCTCTGCCTCCTGTCATCTCCTCTCGGTTCCTGTTATTACAGTACCTTGGACAGACGCAATATCTTTTGGTTCTCAATCTATAACTCAGCCTGCCTAAGATAGCTACTGGAACCTCTTCATAGGCCATCTCTTGCGTAACCCGGATATCCTGGACTCCGGGATCAGTTTCTAGATGGGTCTCTGATGCAATTTCCTTAGCATAGATACATGAAAAACTGGATGAACAGATTCACTCTAGAGGCAAGTTCAACTCATATGCCACTTGACCTATTTTTCACGAATCTCGATAAGGCCTAACGAACCTCGGACTAAGCTTACCTTTCTTGCCGAATCTCATCACCCCTTTCATCGGAGATACTTTCAGAAATACCTAAATATTCACATCAAATTTAGGTTTTCGCGCCGCACATCAACATAATGAGCCGCGGCTCTGGCAGGCCGCAGGCGTTCCTTCGATAATCTTTATCTTCTCCTCTCGACCGATGAATAATGTCTCGCCCACCGCGCCGATTTCCCACTTCAAAACCAAATTAACCGGAGATTCGCATTTTCGTCCATACAAGCCTCAAAGGGCGCCATCTCGATAGCTATTATTATAAGAAAACTCAATTAGTGGCAAAATGCCTGTCCTGGGTTTACTGTATTCCAGTACACACGCCCGTAGCATGTCTCGAGCTGCTCGAATAGTGCGTTTAGCCTCGGCCCATCTGTCTCTGAGGGTGGAAATGTTGTGCTCAAATTAACTGCATTCTGCACTCTCTCGAAATGACTCGCCAAAATCTAGATGTAAATTGTGCTCCTCGTCGAGATAATAGATACTGGAACACCGTGTAATCTAACTATTTCTCCGATATAAGCGCTTGTGCATGAACTTTAGGCAAAGACTTTCTACCGCGGTGAAATAATACTCATTACTCACAACTATTACCCAAGTGGAATCATGTCTATGTCCTGTATGGGTAATCTCGCTACAAAGTCCATATTCAATGCTTCCCATTTCCAGAGGCACAAAGCCTATGTCCCGAGTTAACCCGCCTGCTTCTGTTCCGCGCTTACGTGTCGGCGCTGGAACACTACAAGGTTACAAATTCTACTATCCCCTTTCTTTATTCTCGACCACTAGTAATTCCTTTTATATCATGGCACATAAATTACAACCCTAGGAGAGGAATAACGCATACGCATCTCCACCCATACTCCATTGGGTCCAAAGCTACATCTGTGGAACTGGGTGGAGATCTTATATTTCCTCTGCCCACAATATCAAGATTATTGACACCACCTTGATCACCGCTTCTGCTTCTAACCGTGCTAGGATCTGCACGCTGTTTCTTTACTTCCCACAACTAAAGACGTACACCGCGTATTTTGGATTACCGCTCCGTTGTCCCCCTCGTTCGCTACATGAACAACTAGATTGGCTAGTTGATGCAACTCTCGCCACCTCGCTTCCCGGGCTGCAAATATAAAGCAACCTCCCAACAGATTCACGGCCGAGGGAATCTGCGTTTATTATTGCTATTCCTTCGGGTGATATAGAATATTCACGCTATAGTCTTTCAACAATTTCTAACTACAAATGTATACATTGCCGCAAATTCAACTCCCCGGGAAGCTCTACTCTCATGCCTCAGTCCACCGTTGCCTCGTGGCCGGGGTTTAGTTAGAGGTGCCGTTAAGGTGGAAAATCCTTCCACAAATTCCTTTTGTAGTAGTCAATGACCTCAGAAAATCAAAATTCCTACGGAGTGGTGGTTCCTGCCATGTTTTCACTACTTTATTTTCGTGTATCTCTTGTGTACCAGCCTCCGACTCGATGTGATCCAAAAGGCTACCGAATGCAGCCAAAATTCACATTTAGAGAAGTTGGTATATAATTAACGGTCATACTGGTTTATTATGCCAGAGAAACTGCTGTGTACCCACGGTATAGCTAGAGCTATCTCGCCTTCCACCCATGCTAAGGCTACTCAAGGCCGGGATAACTAATGACTGCCTGCACACCATGTGCCCGTATCTTGATCAGGAGGTGATTCGATAATGATCAAGTGATCTCTAATAATCTTGTTGAATAACCTTACAATCAATAGTCAAGCTGAATGACCCAAATGTCACAAAGAGTCTAACAATGCTCTAAAATGTCCTACTCGACATCCGTAACTCATGCATAACTGTGAGTTGTGGAGACAAATAACTGTTTTGTTCCTAATTGAACAATTGTAGTGTTGTGCTTAGTCCGACTTACTCTCATATCCGTCCCTCGATCTTCATAGGAACCTACCGATCTCCTTGTCTTAGCCAACATCCCGTGCTAGAAGAGTACTACCAATTTCTTATGCCTTGTTCGTATCCACTTGGATTTATACTGTTCTGGGAAATTTCGGTCTTATGAGAGCCATTCTGTAAAGATCGGGCCTTCGTTAGGGCTCAGATCTCGAATATCTACGAGAATCCACGAACCGCTTGTCTATCACTAACTACCGATGTGGACCCTTTTCTTGGGGTACCCACGAGTTTGTCTCGACTGACGGCTGGCCGACTAGCGGGGTGTTCCACATAATAATCGCTAGGTTGACTAAGGCCGACTCTCACCTACAAGGTCGGGAAAATGATGTACTCCACCACTTAACATACATCGAAAATTCGGTATTGCTAACCTCTGAAGTATGCCTATTCGGTCTCTAATTCTGGTTCTGCACATGTGATAATGTTACCGATCTTTAGGATGCTTCGCTGATACTGTGCGCGCCTGGCGTTGACCGTCTAACCCCTCATCTAACCACTTGATTCAGTTACTAACTCTTGTAAGCTTCTGAAGCCTAGATCTGGCAACAAGTATATAAGTCCGTTAACTTAATAAACTGAGAACCGAGAAAGTTTCTATGGCTTTGTACGTGAATCACACTAACTCTGCCCCCTTTTTGGCGAGGGGTCCCGCGCACGACCGTATATATTTCTTAGCAACAACTGCACTGCGGTGATCAGAACCCCTATGGCCAGCTATCACATATCTGGATATCTGTATATATATATCAACAACTACGTACAATACATACTGAATTTTTGTAGTAATACGTAATCTTCGACATACTTTAATAATTTTACACGTACATGATATACTGTTTCTACATTCTAATGATATCTCCCCGTCCCTCGTATTTCATTGATTTTCATCCTATTCAAAGCAACAAACATATGCACTTTAGCTATAATCAAGTCTATTTAGAATTTCGTCACTCTTACAACGTGGGTCAACATCCGCACCTGTGGCCTTACTTGGCACTACATTGAGGGCCCGTGACTTTTCTCGTTGAACCTTGCCTCTAGGCCACACTAGTAAAGTCTCCGGGTCGGCACCCTCTTACCTTCTCGTAAGTGGACATGGCACTCCAACATTCTAAACTACAATCTTACTATCTCTTAACCGTCACTCCGAGGCTTAGTTCTTAATACACTATATTCCTCTCAACTGGAGGTGATTCTGTAATTTTCCTCAAATCCTAATATTCCTTCTTTTCTTCCCCTTATCTTGCTTAGGCCGAGCTCGGGTTCAACGTACTCGCCATACATTGTTAATAAGGTTACCGGTCAAGTCCTGCCTATAATTCTTCGGCTTGGAAAATGACCCATCCATCACATGACCTCCTACCTTCGGTATCATAGCCGAAATCATAATTATTATCTTGCGGGTATATCTTGTTGTTGCTAGCGTGTTATGACGTACTTGTCTTTTCCGACTCGAACTTGACTATTACCGGAAGTCCATCACCGACGGACTCTACGCCCACTTCTGGATAAGCTAGTAGTCTTACTTGCTCTTCGACTTATTACCGTGAGGGTTCCGCACAACTTACGTAATCATAGGGGCCTTTACGCTTTCTAACACTATCTGAACGACCAATCCGTCTTCACTTTCTACTTTCTTTGGGCAACCTAGCCTCAATTCTTATGCCCTTTACCTTAATGTGAATCAAAATTAAGAGGTAGGAATAACCTTTTCACAAAACAAAAACAAAGACATGGAACCTACTCACATCTCGAAAGGATGGAGGTAAATCCTACATTTCCCTCTCTCTTTCACACTCATCCGATAATCTAATATTGTCTATTATCTTAATCGATCTTTTATATATCTAACCAAATAAATCACCTCATTTATATGTTATGCTTATAACTTCCTATTATGAAGTTACCGATATATACTCAGGATGGTACCGATAAAGGTATCACATTGGGAGGTCGCTAATACCTCCTCCGCTACAAGGCTGTATCACTTTGTAACTGGCCGGTGCCCTCCTCGTTGCTTACATCTCGATCTTCTCCTCGCCCGGGAGATAGGATATCGGGCCGGTCTAACTTGTATCTCTAATCAAAGAGTATGATAAGTTTAAGAACTTGAACCCTATAATCTGCATCGTTCTATGGCACGACTGAATATTAAGAAAGAGTAACCACCTATTATGCCTTGCAGCCTCCTCTCGCCTATAGTATGTGGTGCACACTACATCCATAGACAAGACTCTACTTAGCACGGCTTGGCAGACTTCGGGACACGACTCGATACCAAGTTTGTCACGCCCGCCTGGGGTATAATCGCACCCGGTGCCCTATTAGGACCTCGGGATCGTTAAACCATCGAGCCTAAGCACATTCGATGCCCGGCCGCTCTATCTCGCATTCCCGGAATCAACAGCTATATAACGATCAGAATACTCTCCGGCCGATCGGGCCTATAGCCACCGTCTTGCAACATCGCCCAACCGTAATCCTACTCTTATAGGGAAACTTATGCGGGTCGACAAGCCACCACGCTCGTCTAGCTATCTCTAACTCAACATAATGAATATTGCACATCTACTTGACCGGCAAGGTCACTAACTACTATCCGAATACGGACCCACACGACCAACACAATCAATAACACTAACAGCTAAACATATGCAAGGCCCCACACGACCAGCACAACTAACCACAGGAGATATATATACACCCGCAAGCCTCAATGAATATCGAGAAAATGCCTGGACAGGCCCGACCTACCCATACCGGTAGCCAACAAAAGAAAGGAAATTGACTCTAGTTGTCTAGCTCCTGATGACAGAGCCGATGACTTAATGAGCTGATAGAATCAGAGGGATCGACTGCCTATGAGTACTGCAGTAAGTAATGCGGCGCCCCAAACGGTGTCAAGACATCGATACCGAGTATGCAAAGCAAACCCATCATAAACAACATAACTAGAAACTCAATAGTAGAAGATATTTGAAACCGATAGAATTTGAAATGTGCTTTTCTGTACCGAGAATAGGCAGGAGCATACCTCGTCGACGTGGCGATTCCGTCGTCTATTAGCTAATATATATACAGACATATATACATATATATTAGAAAGCAAGGACCAATACCAGACCCCATGTCGAAGGTGCCAACCAATCAAACAATCTAATACCCTACCCTAGCCAAACCATCAAAAACATATCACTCCGCTCGTCTACTAATCCATGAGCACCTCTACCGCCCTGCTCCTAGCTCGCTATGGCCTCCATGCAAATAATCGTGTCTCGAGCCTGGGAGGACTCGTATCGTAAACCGTAAATTATAACCGTGTCTCGTATTTGTAATTTGTTCCCCGGGGCTAAGCGCACAATGCGGTAAACTGTACGCTATGCCATCGTGGCCCGATATGGGGAAAGCTTCATCCCATCTTCGTCCTATCGCGGGACGGCATGCCACTCCTTGAGTGACGATACCCACCTCATGGTGGGTCGACACAGCTACCAACCAGGGGGCGGCTAGGACGTCACAAAGGTGCCCTCATAACACAAACAAGTCTCAACAATCAATAATCACATATAGCAAGCATGTTTGAACCGAAAATACTATCTGTAATCCGATTTCTTATTCCGTACTTTTCTGTTATACGATTCTCGCATCGTATTTATACTATATCTCGGGATATTATCTGACTTTTTGGCTATACTCAGACTCTGAGATATCATCCACTATTCACTATGCCGTATCTCGGGGATATCTCGACTATCCGATATTGCTTACTAACTTTTATTCTCAACATATTCATAGTATTATAAACATGCTTGCTAATTGAAAAACACGCTTGCTAAACTCATAATGGGACTCAAATTCTTGACTTCGAATTCTTTCTTCTATATAACATACTATCTACCGAACTAGATTACTAACTTGCCGAGGAATTAGCTTACATACCTTCACTTCTTCTCACTAACCGGCGTAGTTCGGCCAGTACTTTTTCTATTTCTCCCAACTGCATTCATATATATATATCAATTAGAACTAAATACACTAATATTCCGGAAGAAAACATCATTTCGATATATATAGCCCAAAACTTTGGCGTATCGGTAATGATCGAAAACTCGCTATTTCTCGAAAGTCCAGAAGGAGAAATACTCATTTTAAGGCTAGGAGTATATTGACACTAATTTGGAGCAATTCCACTTACCTTAGCTCGGTATATCGATGATTTTCCGGCCGAATTTCACGAAACTAAATCCGTAGGAATGCTCCTTGCTGCTAAATACCTCGGTATCCGAGATTAATTCGAGTTTGACCGCGCTTGACTGGGCTGCGTAGAATCGGAAGGAAATTCCTCAAATCACTTTGCCCTCTCTGTTTTCTGTTTGTTCACTGGAAATTATAAGTGAAATGAAGCAAAAATCGAAGTTGGAGGCTTATATATAATTGGGACCTATAAGTCGCATTCCTGGGAATGCGATTTATAAGTCGCATTTGTTCTGCGACGCGCCGACCTGGCGTTTGTCCGATCTTTCCTTAGGCCTTTTTCTAGCATTGTATGGCATTCTAAAACTCTTAACCAACATGCGAATAGGCTACCAGAAGCATGTCATGAATTTACGGGGTATAACAGGGAGAACAAACAATATGGTTAACAAAACAAATTCACAAAAGAGGCATACCTGTCACCTGGTTATGGGGAGCATTCAACTTATCGTCTTCGGGTGTGCCGATTTTCCTCGGCACTTCTCCCAAAGCTATTTTTAGCTTGATTTATGTGCTTTAGTGGGTTTAAGCAACATTTTTGGTGGCTTAAAACTGAGAAAATATGCATGAACTTGGGTGTTTTTGCATGTATATGATGCACTTTTCTTTGTTCTCAAAGGAAATAAGGTGTTGAGTTAGAAAGTTGTAAAATAAAGAAAAAGAGTGTAAACTTAGCCAAGTACAGATTTCGCATGATTTGTACCTTGTAAAATGATCCATAATTGAGCTGCACACAAACTTCAAAATGATTTCTCATGGTACTGTCCAAGTATGACCCTTGGTATGAGCCTTATCATCCTCGTACGAGCCGTACCTGTAGCTATCGTGGAAAACTTCAGAAGGATGCACTTTGATTAGTCTCCTGGTACAAGTAGCAACTACAATCCATGATGACTACCTACAACTCATACCAAGGAGCCAGAAAGTTTATAAAGAAGGTGGAATGGCGTATCTCATGGTACGAGAGGAAACAACAAGTCGTAAGAGCAAGGTACGAAGTTGTACCAAGACACTCGTGGAATTATCTGTGAGGAAGCCAAATCAGGTTCAAACCATGACAAGAACGATTTGACTTATAGGAGCATTGTACGAGTTGTATCAACTGTACCAACCAAATTTAGCTAGTCACCAGGCATTGTATGAGAGGACGTTACGGCTCGATGATTAAGTTAATAGTCGTAGGGAGAAGGCGGTAGTTAATCAGCTTTCCCTATTAATTCGAGATGTTTCTAATTACTGTATAAATACTTTCTAGGTTACTTTAGTTAGAGACGGATACTTTGAGGGAAGGAATCTGAATTTTGGGAGATTCTTCTGAGTTTTCCAATATTCTTGGAGTTTACTTCATTGTTCTTGGAATTGATAAAAGTTTAATTGTGCAATAATCAAGGGGTTTTATTTCAACCTTCATTGTAAGTTTTTTAATTATATTTCACGAATGTTAATTCTTTTCTTACAATCATGAGAGGCTAAAACCTCTACAACTAGGATTGTGGGAACCATGGTAAATTAACCAACTAGTGTTTGCACAAAGTGATTCTAAAACTAATATGAATGTTTTATTGTCTCTCTTATATTAAACATTTCTTTAATGGGCGCAATATTAGGATTTGCCCAAATTCTCTACTTGCTTGAACATAGAGAGGTAGAGATTAGGAAGAGAGAAGTACAGCAAAGCCTTGAACTTTATGGTTCCTTGTATAACTTGGAGTTGTGGATGCAGGATAGTTAATGTGGAAAATTAATAACGTTAAAGTGAAATCACTCAAGAAACCTAACCCGATTCAAGATAGTCATCCAATAGACGAACCAGCTGTTTGGATGAACTTATGTTATTAGTTCTACAAGCTAAATATTGGGATTGGTCACAAAATGTAAAATCCAAAGTAGTTAGAAACCCAGGTAAACACTTCCTAGTAATTTGCATCAACTTGATAACAACTTCAATCTTCAATACTTTAACGAGCTTTATTCTTGAAACCTCCCTTTAGGAAATAATCGAACTAAAAACATAAATACTAATGTTATTCTACATCTTGACCATATTTTCTGTGGGATAGACCCCAACCTTGTTGATTCCTTTATTGAAACATCCGCATCATACTTTACAAAGGTGTGATTTGAGCATTATCAATGATCACCAACAACCCCTTGTCAAAGGACCATCCTTCAACAAATCTTTTACTTTTCCGAAGCGTGTTACCCCGCTGTGGTCGTAATCCATGGTATTCACACCACAGGTCTTATAGGTTAGAATTTGGATCTGAGCAAAGTGGATTCGGGAACTTTGCTCTTGATTTTCCGTATTGTTTGAGACCAGTGTGTCCGATTGATACCGAAACAGCTTCTCCTATAAAGGGAGGCATCTCCTGAAGCAACATACACTATCTATTTTTCTTGCACCCTCCTGTGGACCCAATGCAACCCTTTTTGAGAGGAGTCCCAGCTATGCTTTTTGATGGGGATGATTCAGGGCATGTAAACACCTCTGATTGCCCCGCCCTCACATCTGTTGCATACTATCTATACCTCCCGAGGCACAACTTTGGGTCAAACCATTATGAAGGTTTTGAGAGGTCCTTTCGCCCGTGTACCATGGGTCCTTTGCAGACTTTGTCTCATCCATGTCCAAATGCATCTTTATAGCGATCCTTCGACGACCATCCTCACCTTGATCTTCGACTCATACCGGTTATAAACTTCTCGCCCAAATTGTGGCCTCGTACTCGGTCGCTTTTTCACTTGAATGAGGCGACAACCCAAGGTACAATCCCCTAGTAAAAGCCTCCCGCGCCCAACATCTGAAGACCATTAGCATCTATATCCCCTCCTTTTGGAACCTGGGGGTTTAACTCCGGCGCCCCCGTCCCTTACTCATCTTAAAATGTCCTCTCCTGGGCCGCACCTTCTTAGCTCCGACATGAGCATTAATAAAATTATTGGCTAAGATACGAAATTGATCAGATAGAGTTTTCGAGGTTAAGAAACTAGACCAATGCCCCCTGACAGGTCATTACAAACCGGCCTCCTTCCTGTCGTGTCATTAGCATTGACAAGCTTTTTGTGAAGAAAGTAAATGCTCTTGTGGGTTCGAGTTTCCATCATATTTTGGGATATCGAGCATTCTAAACCTTTTAGGGATGGGCTTAGTTACTGTGCTAGCCATGTAGAGCACCTTGGCATAATTCTTGAGTTCAACATGTGGTACCCTCGTGATGCAATTCATGCGCAATCAGAGCTCTGTATTGGGTGCTCATCTCCTTCCTCAATAGCTCCATCGATGCAGTCGTAGTGGCCAAGGGGGTTTTGAACCCATTTTATGACTACATGCTCCATCGACCTATCTGTTGGCTCTACTTTATCGAGGGATCTCTCTCGTTTCCCAGCCTGCCAGAGGACTTGAGCTATATTATTTTGGAGTTCATTCATTCTCCTCTTGGGCCTCCATCCCGGCGACGCCTCCTTTTGAGAATTGCTGAACACTTGAGGATCCTCAAGCATTCCCACACTAGCCATATCTTCCTTCATTTCTATTTTGATGGAGGCCTCGCGACCACTCCTCTTTTCGTGTTCACGTTTTAGATATGATCCTCCTTGTTCTCGTGGATTTTCCCACTAGAATTTGTCATCCCCGGAGACAAAGGCCTCAATACATCATCTACCATTGCATTGTCAGCCAAATCTCGCGATTCAATCTCGCATCGTTAGCCATAGCCTATCGCCTACAAGGTAAAGCACAACTAATCTAGCAAGATAAAACAACAATGTTAAACCCACACAGTTACTCGTCCAGTGGGCGCCAAACTGTTTATCCTAAATTCGGTACAACTGAAGTTATAAGAAGTCAAGAACACACGCGTTACAATTTAACCTTGTTTTTTTTAAATTCTGACCCATTAGTAGTTTGGTTAGTAGAATATGATAAAAACAAGTAAAGTGTAGTATAAAATTAGTAATACAAAAGATAAAAGAAGCAAAATTAAATCCTCCATGAATACGAGCGAGCCCGAGAACGTCATCCTTGACTGTGAACGACAACTGAAATAGCTTGGGTTAAATCATTCAGGCAAAGCAAAAGAGGATTCTTGGAGCTCAAGAAAATGGTGTATTGTAAATATACTTGCTTGAAAGAGAGAAGCTTGAATCTCTTTACAAGAGAGAAGGGTTGACTATTTATATAATGCATAATTTATGCCTACAACAATAGGGGAATGCCACGGGAGACCTAAAGTAATACAACCATTGTCCTTGCGCCAAGCGTCCAAACCATTTGGGAGGTTTCAAATAATATCTCCGCTTGTGCGATCCTTACGAGCTCGTTCGTTCACCTGAGTACTCTATCCTCTTGTTCCTTGCTTATCTTTTTACGCCATGTCACCGAGGTGATAACTCGATTCTTATCTCCGTACGAGCCCATAACCCCGCCACTATCTCAAGAAAAGCCACTTCGCAGTTCTCGCCCCTATGGTCCTTGTTCGCATTCAAAACCCACCAACGGTCCCATATGCTTTCATTCTCATTTTTCCCGCACATTTGACTTCCTATCCTCCAATAATTATTTATCACATTCATGATAGCCCCACTATCTAAAAAGCGTAGTGTCTACGTCATACTACTTAATTACCATGATTAAAGATTTTTGGATATATATAATTTTGGTAGATATTTGCAAGAAAAATGCATTTGTTATTAGGTATGATGTTCACAGTGTTAATATTTTTCTTTTTCTATTCTAATTTTAACCTAATTATGAATTTTCTATTATAAAACATTCTCGATGCATGTCCGATCGAATTTAAATCGTCAAAAGTTACACAGAGAATGAATCTCGTTATTAGCTAAGAATTTATTCTAGTTGTTAAAAAATAATAACAACATACTCACATAATTTTATAAATAATTTTTTTTTATAATAATACATATGTATGCACCATATGCCCTATCTTTTTGGGTTAGGAGGCTGTTGATAGCCAAGTAATTATTAAATATAATGAAAATAATTATTTTCAAATATGGATTAATTTAATAAATTAAGAGAAAATTGATTTATTTTTTAAAATTTTACCTCTAACATTTATTATTTTAGTATTAAGAAAAATACAAATAAATAATAGGGAATATATAGTTGTCCAAAAGCAAAGTATTTACATAAAATATATTTTTACTTTGACTTTCCAAAATAATTACACAAAATATCCCATTTTTTATTCTTTTTAGGGATGACATCAACACTGCACTTTTTTTAAATCTCTTAGTTGTCATTACTTTATTTTTTTTCTCTTCTTTAATTGTTCTTTTTTATATTAATTTAAGTTTTTGTGACTCTTTTTTATTCTTTCTTTTTGTTATTTTATTATAATTTTTTAATAAAAATAAATACAAAGAGCTAATTATATTTAGACTAATAAAAATATTTTAAAAATTAAATACTTCAAATACAATGTAAAGTAATTTACAAAAATACTAAAAATTACTAGTTTATTTATAAATTAAAATTAATAAATAATATATTTTTTTTATTTTTTTTATTTTTTTTATTTTTTTTATTTTTTTTATTTTTTTTATTTTTTTTAGTTTTTTTAATTTTTTCAATTTTTTTATTTATCTACTCCTTTTTTTTCGTTTCTTATTCTTTATCTTTTGTTTCTATTTTTTGTTTTAAAAATTCTCAAATTATATTATTCCTTATTTTTTACCGAATGCAATTTCATCATAAATTTGGCTTCTTTCTTCTTCTTTTTTCTCGCTGCTTTTATCTTATTTTTAAAAAAAAAAAAAAAATTTATCTAATTATTTTTTTTTTCTATATAATCTGACTTTATTTATTTATTTTTATCTTTTTATTCTACTTTTTTTAAAATTTTATTGAGGTATCCTCTAGTCTCAAAGGAATATTCTTTTCGGGCCTCTCTATATGATACAAAGATATTTATATACGTACATGGTATCGTGAGGACTACTTCAATCTTTTAATGAAGCATTCTTTAATACTCCATAATACCATCACGGTATAACTATATACTTGCATAGTATCATGGAGGACTATTTCTGGCCCTTTAATAAGACACTCTTTAGTCCTCCATGATACCATCATAGTATATCTGTATACTAGCATGGAATCATTAAGGTAGGCTTCAGTCCTTTAGGAAGAAAATCCTCACCCTTAGTGATAGAATCATAGTATGTCTATATACTATCATAATTTCATTTAGATCTGCTCTAGTCCTCAATGACACCATCACATTATATCTATATACTAGTGTGGTATCATTGAGGGTTGCTTCGCTCTTTCAATGGAGACTCATCAATCCTCCATGATTGTTACACCTCGAAATTTTCTACAGACATAGATGGCCTATTCGCGTGTTGGTTAAGAGTATTTGAAAGCCATACATGCTAGGACAAAAGGCCCGGGAAAGATCGGACAAGCGCCGCAAGTCGGCTGCCGCAGCGCAAAAATGCGATTTATAAATTGCATTCCGAGAATGCAACTTATAAATCGCGCATTCTCCCAGAATGCGACTTATAAATCGTGACTCGAATGCGATTTATAGTGTCCATTATATATATGCCTCCACTTCGGTTATTTCATTACTTATCACTTATTCTAATTTCCAAAAAACGTAGAAAAGAGAAGACGAAGGAGAGATATAACTAATCGTTTCATTACACCGCCAAACGCGGTCCAATTCAAATTAACTCGTACCGAGTGGTGTTTAGTTAGGAGCATTCCTACGGTTTTTGTTTCAGAAATACTGGTTTGACGAATCGCGAGCTATTTCTGCCACAAGTAGAATTGCTCCAAACTAGTGTCTATGTGCTCCTAGCCGTGAAGTGAATATTTCTCCCTTCCGACTTCGAAAATAGTGCAGTTTTCACCCGCCTTTCGATAAGCCTAAGTTTCGGCTACAATTATATCGAAAGTGACGTCGTCCTTCAAAATACAACGTCGTATTTAGTGCCAATTGATGTTTTTATGAATGTAGTTGGAGAAATAGCGGGAGTAATGACCGAGCCTTGTCCGAAAGTCGGATAACCCGAGGTCAAGGTATGTAAAGTAGTTTTTCGGCAAGTTAGTAAGTCCTTAGCGCTAGGATCTAGTAAACTCCGTATTTGAATCTCTCGAGTTGAATGTTGAGAATTGAATAAGTCTAGTAAATTTGGTTTATGCTGTTTATCATATCAGTCTCGAAAGATAGAAAAGTATGCGCCAAAGGGCGCAGTTAGCATTCCGTATTTAGTATAGCTTATTGTATGTTTAGCAAGCATGTTGAAGAATAAAAAGAAATAGATTTTCGTAATAAAAGGTAAAGTATATCGCTAGATGATGAGTTATTAGCTACAGATTAGCCAACTTTTAAAGAAAGAGCTTTGGAATCAGTTTAATCAGTAGTCACTATACTAAAGATCGTAATAAGAATCACATTAGTCTTTTTCATTATACATGCTTGCTATTTATATGGCTATTTGCTTGTTGAGACTTGTCGCGGCGAGGGCCCTTTATTGGAGCGTCCTCGCCGCCCCCCGGTTGGTAATCGTCACCCACTGAGCGGGTGGGTTTACGTCACCCAAGGAGTGGCATGCCATCCCCGGGGCCTTGGACGAAGGATGGGATGAAGCTTTCCCATAGCGTCTCGATCAAAGACACAAAAATTCAGTTTAGATAGCCCCGAGAGGGAACTGCATTCTATCTCATATCGGTTCGTATAAATAGTTATTTCAAAGTAAACTTCCGGTTTCGTATAGTTCTGAGGGAGAGTTCCAAGAACCAGACCTTATCTATTATCTGGGCTCGTACACAAAGCGTAGCTCCTAAGCCAAATAGCCCCGAGGGAAACTGCACTTATTTGTTATCTGTTTACGAGGGTCCTCCGGACCTGCATGACGGTTACTTACCGGAGTGCCGAGGCCCGAGCCGAGACCCAGGGGACTGCAGAGTGAGCTCCGGTGAGCAGATGAGTGGAGTGACTTATTTTGGCGCTTTGACCCGTGGTAGGGTATATAGAATATTTGCTTGCTTGGTGCCATCCGGCTTATGGTTGGAAATATTGGCTCTTGCTTGCTACTTGTATATCTATTTATGTGTTATATACTAGCTAATAGACAGCAGGCCGCCGCGAAGGTGTACGCTCTCCGCCTATCGCATGTGAAGCATGATTCATTTCTACCAGCCAGACTAGCTATATCCTCGCTATGCTTTTGCTAGATATGCTATCTATATTCAGTTGTTTCTAGTTATGTTATTTCAGTTTCTTTGCATACTAAGATTGTAATGTACCGACGCCTGGCAGGCGCCAGACATTGCCTGGCGTGAGACGCAGGGAGGCTATCCTCATTCCCAGCCGCCTGCTGGAGTTGTCGCCTCCCCGTCATCCCGAGTCCCACCTCGAGGTGCAGCTTCTTTTTCTTTGATGTACAGTATGGTAGGTCGACTCATTCCATTATTTCTATCTTTACTCATAGAGGCTTGCAAGATTGTATATTATCTCCCCGTGGTCGGGCTGAGCCGGCCGAGTGAGGCCGTGCAGCTGTATAGCTGATTAGTATTTCGTTTATATGTTGGCCGTGTGGGGCCATAGCTTGGATATGGCGGTAACTTTGCCGGTCACGTAGCTTTTCATTATTATTTCCTTGTTTAAGTTCAGATGACTAGACAAAGATGTGGTGGTCTTGTCGGCCCGCATAGGTTGCCTATTGAGCGTGCTCTGGGTCACCGCACAGTGCACAGGCTACAGCCGATGGCCGGAGGCTGTGTTTACAAATAAGCAGACAGCTCCTTTGTTTCTGTGAACCTCGAGATAGAGCTAGCGAGGCACTGACAAGTTCCTTGGCCCACCAGCTTAGTAGTCCAGTCCTTCAGCACTCTGTGTGCCACCATACCCCTAAGGCGGGGCGTGACAATGATACTATCACAATATATCTATATTGTCATGTTATCATTGATGTCTGCTTCACTTTTCAATAAGACACTTTCAGTCTTCCATGGATACCACCATGTAAAGATACTCTATATGAATATTATATATTATTATACCTTTCGCCCAGTAAGACACTCCTCGTCCTCTATGATACTATCACAAATACCTATGTGTCATGGTACCATCTGAAGCTTCCATTTACTTTAATGATACCATCACAATATATCTATATACTCGTCATCGTATCACGGTGATGTTCTTTTGTCTCATTAAGAAATCCTCCGTCCTTCATGATACCAGCATCATAGTATATCTATATAGAGCATGATACACAAGGTCTATTTCTGGTCTTTTAGTGAGAAACTTCTTCTCACCTATACCATCACACATATCTACTATCATGGTATCATTGAGGTTTGCTTTCAATCTTCAAAGAAGAACTCATCACCTGTGATACTATCACAACATATTTAGTATAAATGTATGTGTATCATTGAGATTTACTTCACCTCTTCATGATACCATCATATATCTATATGTTGTAGTAGCATCATTTGAGAACTGTTTACCTCAATGAGATACTCAGCCTTCTATGATTCCATCATGATACTTTACAGGCCATGGCATCGTTGAGGTCTTTTCAGTTCTTCAGCGAGACACTTCTCAGTCCTCCATGATATCATCATAGTATATCTATATACTAATATGATATCATTAACTTACTCTAGCTCTTTCATTGAGAAACTTCAGAGCCTTTAATGATACCATCACGGTATATCTATATACTTTCATGGTATCATTGAGGTCTGTTTCTATTCTCACTTATACTATCATAATATATCTATACATTGTCATGGTATCACTGAGGTTTGCTTCAGTCCTTTAGTGAGACACTCCGCTCCTCTATCATGTCATCACAGCGATATCATATAATTTCATGGTATCATTGACGTTGTCATGAATTCTTCGAGACACTCTCAATCCTCTATGATACCATCATAGTATATTTATATATTGATATGGTATCATTAATGTTTGCTTCACTTCTTTAGAGCACTTGTAGTCCTTTATACTACCATAATATATCCTGATGTTTCATCATGGTATCACCTGAGGCTTTCTTCAGCTTCTTAAGTAAGACACTCATCAATCCATGATACCATCACAATATATCTATATTGTCGTATCATTGAGGCCCGGCTTCATTCTTCAGCGAGACACTCCCCAATCGTTCATGATACTATCATAATATATTTATATACTATGTCGTCGAGGTCTGGTCACAAGACACTTTTCATCTCTCAAGATGCACACTTCACATAATATATATCATATACTGACAGGGTATCATAAAAATAAAATTTAAAATATTAGAAAAAAAAAGATAACAAGAGAAAACAAAAAAAGGAGCCAATAGAGAAAAATAAAGCAGAAAAAAGAACAAAAGAAGAATATGAAACGTACAAAAAGGCACACACAAAAGGATAATAACATTAATTGTTGGAGTGAAAGAAACCAAAATAGTTTTGTTCAATGATCATGATAAATAGTTTGCCCAAAATAAATATTAAATACTTAAATATTTGATTCTTTTCATAAATGATATAAGAGAAGGAAATCATGCATATAAACGTAAATCATACAAAAAATTAAAAAAATTAATCAAGAATATGTCAATTAAATATATTTTTAAATTATGCAAAATATTATGACAAATAAAAGCGAGTACTTTCTTGTAATGTACGTCCAATTAATAGCACTGGTTAATCGACTGCGTCTTGCATTTGCTTTTCATTAGTCATTGAACCTTATAGATTTAATTTGGACGTGAAGTTAGAATCTGGTGTGGAATTTGATAAAAATGATTGGTAGACAAATGTCATCTAATTAAAGGGATAAAGTTAAAGTGACAGGACACCAAAATAATACCTACCTCCAAGCTTTCTGGGAGTATTGTTTGACTAATTAATTACTACAAATTTGTTGTTCTATTTGTTTCAAATTATTTTTTTCGTTTTGAAGTATGTGGCGTTTTAATATTTTGTTCTTATTTCAAAATGTGTGATGTTTCACATAATTAAGAAGATATTAATAATGTTCTTTCTATTATATTCTTATTTAAATGGAAAGAGTTAATATAATCAAAAGAAATATTAGTAAAAGAGTTGCATCTTTTAAGATATTTATTAAGGGTAAGTGGGTAAAAATATATGTTACTTTAGGAATGGGTAATTTTTTAAGGGGGGTGTGCCTAAGCTAAAACACCACTGCTTATTTTAAACTCGGAGGAAATATATGATAACTTTTAATAAACATAAAATTTAAAGGAAATAAAAGCCTTAAATTATTAATATAATTAAAATTTATAATTTAAACGTGTCATTAGAATTTAAAGATACTTTTAAAAAGTATTATAAATTGGAGTTAAAAATGTATATCGTATTTACTAATCAGATTTGTACATTTACTATAATTATTTAAGAGATAATGGTCAAAACATATTTGAAGTATCATTTTTTGAGTTTTGAATATGAACTATCAAGTGTTCGCGCTTATTAACTGAACTATCACCAATTATTACATAACACACCTCGACTAGTATCTGATGGTACAAAACATTTTTTTGGTTTAAAAATAGTGCTAAAATGACACTCCACTTGGATAATTAAAAGAAATTGAATCGAGAAATTAAAAAAAGAAAGAGATAATGGTCAAAAACACACGGCTAAAGTATCACTTTTTGCGAGTTTCTTACCTGAACTATCACCAGCTATTTATCAAAACAACCTCAAAATTAATGAATTAGCTCCCATGTGGACGAAATTTTGAGCAAATTAAGTTGTCACACGTCTTTTGACGATTGTATTCACTTTATCTAGCCAGCTTCAAAGTATATTTTTGATAAAGTTGATATAGTTCAAATAAACAATGCAAAGCATTTAATAGTTCAAATGATAAACATAGAAAATGTTATTCCAAATATATTTTACTAATATTTCTTATTATATAAAATATTTAAAGCAATTCTAGCATTCTGACTTAAACAATATATTCTTTCCGAAAAATTTAGACAAGTTGAACCAATTGACCTCATCACAATTTATGTTTAAACAACATGAGTATATCCGTCACTCACTCAAATTCATGATTTTTTACCTTCGAGAGTGATAGCACTAATAGAAACCCCGCAATAAATATATTTTTTATTTTATAGAAGAGCAAATATGGTCGACTGAAGACATTTTTTTTGTACATTCGATAATAATGATATTTTTATTATAAAATGAGAGCAAACAAATATATATAAATAAGAAATGTAAAGAGATAAGAGAGGAGATTTTTCTTGTTCATCCAAGTGGATACAACATGAATTCAATACCTATATTTATAGGTTTACATAGAAGAACATGAAAGAGTATCATAAATATGACATTAACCTTGAAAATGAAAAAGATTATGGAGGTGTAAGAGATCAATTGAGGAGGTAGCGGAGTGTGTGGGTATCACAACATATAATGGTGAAGAGGAAAATTATATTTAGTGAACATCCACATAAATAATATATTTTATAATACTCCTCCTTGAATGTCCATAGATAATATACCTCATTAAAATCTTACTAGAAAAATTAAGTGGAAAAAAATTTAGTGAAACAAAAAGAGTACACATATCTTGAAATACGTATTGCTTGATGCCTCGTTAAAAACCTTTTACAAGAAATTCAAAGGGACAAATCTTGCTAAAGAAAAGATTACATCACGTATTTTACTCTCCCCGATGAAAACTTCATTTGGATATTTCCATGAATTTCGTTCTTGTATAACAACTTCTCAAATGTTGAGATCGGCAATGCCTCAATAAAATATTTCACCAAATTATCATTTGCGCGAAATATTTATTTGTAACACCCCAAAAATTTCTAATATTAGACCCCGAACTTGAAGCAAGAAACCAACAAAAAGTTAGAAATTTTGTCATAGGACAACTCAAGGAACGAGTCGTTGTGAGGACGACGATCCATTATATGCCTTGCTGTAGCGCATTCCGATTTTTCGTGACCAACGAGTTAAGTAAACGACTGCTACATGATGTAAATGCATTGTCCCGATGGGGCGTTAAGGGAGTTCTTCAATGTTCAAAATTTGGTTCAAGAATAACGGAAGGATGTAACGACTCGTTATGACGAGTGACAACCCGTGATGATGATTCGTTAGGAAGAATCCGTGAGAAGGTGAAAGATGCCCACGTACCACGAGTCAAAGGATGACTCATGGTATATGATGATGAGTCGTCTTGTCTAGTCGTTGGTTGGAGAATCAGAAAGCAACAAATTAGCTTCAGAAATAATAGATGGATCCAACGAGTCATTTAAGACGACAACGACCCAAGGGTATTTTAGTAAATTTTTATGATTTTAACTCCTAAGTGAGGTCGTTTTGAAATTCCTATGGGGCATATTAAAGGGGTTTTCCTAGTCTAATCCCTCATTCTTCTCTCAATCACCGTACAGACTTTAGTTCTTCTTCCCTCAAGACTCAAGAACACCTAGGGTTCCTCTCCAAGTGCTTCAGGATTCAAGTGCTAGTAGAGATTTCTCCAAGCTAGGTATGTGGGACTTTAACGAGATTTCCTTTCACCGTTGTGTCCCACAATTATTTTCAAAACCTTAGTAAATTCAATTTTCTAGAAATCATGTGTTAGAGTTTCCATTCTATATACGATTTCCCTCATGTTTTTCAAGGTTCTTATGATGAGTAGCAAATAATATTCATGATTTCACTCTTGATTGCATGATTTATAACCATAACTTGATACTACTCAAGCCATTATTTAACATTTGTTTTCGAAAAATATGATCCGTTTGAATATATGATTTTACCATGATCTCAGTATGCATGATTTACAATATGATTTAAGCCTATGATTTTCTTATGATTTTAGTATGATCAGTATGTTATAATTCTTTAGATTCTCAGACAATTTTTAGATAAAGTGGTTTTTACTAGTCTTACAACACGCTTTGAGCCATCGCACGTATGTTCATGGTCCTTTAGGCTTCCGGGAGACTTAGATAAAGTAGTTCTGAATAGTCTTGGGACATCAATTTTAGATTATCAGTATTTATGTTCAGTTGGAGTACAACTTAGCACCGAGTAGGTCGGGGTTCGCCGATCAAGTCTCAGAACTACATGTCACCGTAGGATAAGGAATCCTCGATCGTAAAGAGTGTATCCCTTTGCCCGAGGAATGAAAGGGACTCGCCAATTGAGAGTATTTTCCTGGTCTCAATGGGCTCATGTGGTTCCTCGTTAGTTGAGAGTGTTTCTAAACTTATGAGTGAAATCATACTCGGCCACGGTTCTACCCTTGGCAAGGTATGAACACCCTCCCAACTGTGGTTATAGGTCAGGCTTCCATGAAACTCACATTGGAGTTTGTCGGTTAATAGATCTCCTACAATTTAGTTTCAATTTCAGTACGCTCTAGCTTACGCTACCACTTCGCCTTTTAGTGCATGCACATTACCCTTAAAATCAATTTTTACTCATATTTTCATTAACTACTTTCTAATAGCATGTCATGTTAGAATTGATGCATCTCAGGTAGGTTCATTGTGCTATGCTCCTGCTTATGCATTCGGTTATATACTTAGTATAGACTTTCTCAAATTACTAGCATATTTTAAACTTCAATGCATATCACTTACTTAGTATATTCAAAGTACTAACCGCATACTTTATGCTATATCATTTTATGATATACGTTCAGGTTCTCAAGCACACCAAGGGTTAGACATGTTTCGACTTGGTCACGAGTTAGCCGTGAGTCCTCATCTTCGAGAGGACTCGGAGTTATCTTTATTTCGGTTATTTTATCTTATTTTAGTTTTCGCACTTAGGAGTTAGCTAGGGACTTAACTCACTTCATCAATTAGTAGAGGCTTTCAAATAATGTAATGTTAGTTTCAGCTTAGGACTCAGTGTTTTTATCAAACTATATCCTTATGCATATAAATGAATGGTTTACAATTCAATAGTTCCGCTCAATTTCTATTTAAATTCAAGTCATGTTAGTAATATGTCGTCACGCCCCAAGTCTATACCCTGGACGGGACACGATACTTGGAGTCACAAGTAGCCCTAAGTCAACCCATGGTCTATCACAATATCGGCATTCTGAAAGTAAACATATAAATATAGTTGAAGCCTTTAGAATAATGACATAAAACCTCGACAAAGTAAGTCAATCATGACGTTCAAAACATTTGAACAAAACTACAAGTCTGAAAACAAATCCAAGTCTGAGTCTGAAATCCACTACAACTGATTAGTTACTGGGACAAGGCCCCAAATTTAATCCAAGTCTATAGAGAAACTGAAATAAATGATCTCGTCCTCAGAAAATAAGGACTTACCAAAAAAGTGCAACCGGAGTCTTCGTGAGAACGATAGGCCAAGCCGAGACTAATATCCTGCAGTTGTATCATAAAATGATACAGCATAAAAAGATATGCGTCCGTAGTTTGAATGTACTAAGTAAGTGAAAAAACATTACACAAGGAATAAGTAATTGTATTGAATGTATACACCACTAACCGAAATTGTCAAGTCAAATAACTATAATAAACTGAGTATATGATGGTCAAAGCGCATGCCTGAATCTGAGATACTGGCCCAAAACTATAATGACTCCAGTAACTATACTGAGTAGTTTGAAATTGTTCTAAACTGAGCTAAGTTCTCGAGACTCCGATCTCAACTCCAGCTAAACAAGACCGAACCAACTGTTGGAGAGTCTATAACCAACATGTAATCATGCCATTGACGCGGAGTCCGGCTGCATACACTCCCTCGTAGTAGGGACCTAATATATACTTTCGGGTTGGGTATAAAGGCATGAAACTAGGTGATCACAAATCAGGCCATGAGGCCAATAAAACCGTAACCTATATGCCAACGTAGTTCAAAAACCCGGGTGCGCGGGAACTCCTACCCACTCGGTGCTAAGTCCCGACCTCCCACTGGATATTTCTAATCTGACTACTAAGTTGATAGCTCGAAACCGAGGCCCAAGACTAAGTCAAGAATACCTATCTGAAAGCAATCCTGGAGAGTCTTATCGGATCGAATTCCGTAACCGATTCCTGCAAGACCGCGTAGCCGCTTATCTCGAAAGTGTCATAACCGTCTAGAGAAAATAAACTGAAATATGAAATTGGGTTCTAAGGCCGGTCGAGTTTATCTGAAAGTGTCAAGACTGCCTAAAGAAACACTAAAATTATACTGAGTCTCGATTCTTAATAACTCGGGAGGCACGATCGACACCTCGAGAATTCTCGTAGTAAAACCGATCAACCGACATTTCGATCGACACCGAAAGTACTCTAACATTTTGATCGAAATCAAGCATTATGTATCTCGACTGGAGAATTCAAAGATATACAAATAACATGGGAATTCACAACATGATAAAATCAGAAAAAATTTCAAGGTTTAATCACTATTGCAAGATTCTAGTCTTTTCTACTCTCAAGGACTAGGGCTAAGTTTCACTTTACAGAAACAAGCATCATTATGTCACAAGCTAGTGGAAAATATCTACAATTAACATAGAATAATATTCCACATGATTTAAACGAAGTTTGACTAATGAGCATCTAAACTGGGTCAATACTAGCAAAAACATTCTATATAAGGTTCTAGCACCATGCCAAAATGTATTTCTTAACATTCGATAATTTGAGGGGCTAGAACCGATAAAGAAAATAGGGAAATTCTTGGGACACAAGGGAAGAACTATTTTCTTATTGAATTTTCACATACCGCTAAAATTTCTCAAGAAAGGAGCTTGAATGGCTGCAATTGATGACGAACCCTAGACCTCACTTGAGAGCTTTAAGAGAAGACTTAAGCAACTTCTAAGAAAATCTGAGTGGGAATGAGAGGGGGAACCACATCCTAAATTCCTTAAAATATACCAAAATAATGTAGGTTAAAGTTTTGGAGGTTTGAGAATTACCTCCAAAACACCCTTAGAAAATTCACAGAAAACCGACTGTGCCCCCACGAGGGACCTAATGGGTCATGCTCAGTGATCATGGCCGAGGTCACTCCTCGTGAGGTACACGCCAAAATTCCATACCGGTCACCACGGGGGGACACCACGACTCATGGTAACCCACCACAACAATACTCACTAAAACTTCTCGACTCACCACGTAGCTACGCCCATGACTCGTGATGCCCCATACGAGTCATGGTGAGGACCCGTTATACATTGCCTCGACTTTCCAACTTCCAATCAAACATCGACCACGGATCACCCCACGACTGTGGTGTTGATCACGTAATCGTGGTAATACCCGTGGTCACACCCTTTTCCAAAATTTTCAATCAAGTTCAAAGTCCTCACCTGCCAGGCCACTTGACACCTGTCACTCCCCACGGGTCACAAATGACTCGTATCATGGGATCTGGTGCAGATTTTTTAATTTTCTTCATTTTAACTCTCGAGTCTAGTCTTTGAGTTTCGGGGCATTACAATATCTCCCCTTGGGAACATTTATCCTCGAATGTTGGAAAACACTAGAAAGCAGAATAGCATTTCTTTATATACAAATATTGATCATGAAAGCTGAAAACTAATGGAGTGACTACCTCTGAACTGAATCACAAGTCTAAACTGACCACTAATCATACACATATCTTCAGCCTAAGATGAAAGAAACTGAAACACAATACGAACCGGAAGCGCTTTGGGAGGTTGATACCAAAACCAGACTTAGCCTTAAGGAACAAATGGGGTATCTAGCCATCATATCTACTCCGGCTTCCCATGTAGCTCCCCTCAACTCGTTGATTCTCCAAAAGACTTTGACCGCCACCTCATTGTTCCTCATCTTACGAACCTAACAATCAAGGATTCGGATCGGGACCTCTCTTTATGAGAGACTATCATTCACTCCCACACTGTCCAATGGAACAACTGAAGTTGGATCACTGATGCACTTCTTCAATATGACACATGGAATATCGCACATATGCCAATTCTCAAGGCAATCTGCAGCTTCATAAGCTACCTTGCCAATTCGGGCTCGAATTCTATAGAGTCTCACATATCTCGGACTCGAGCTTTCCCTTCCCAAATCTTGTCACCCCTTTCATGGGTGAAATTTTCAGATAAAACCCAGTCATCCTCTGCAAACTCTAGTTCCTTCTTCTTCACATCTCGCATAAGATTTTTGACAGCTCAGCTGTTTTTAATCTTTCTGGATAAGTTGTACTTTCGCATAGCTTCATGAACCGATCCTGCCCGATTAAAGTATCTTCACCCACTTCAAACCACCCAATAGGAGATACACACCTCCTGCCTACAAATGCCTCTCAAACAGGCCATCCGGATACCGGAGTGGTAGCCGTTATTGCAATAGCAAACTCGATGAGAGGAAAGATCATCCCAAATGCCCTTGAAATCGATCACGAACTCAACATATCTTCTAGGGTCTCGTATTATCCGCTCAGCCTTGTCCATCTTCGTGGGTGAAAAGCCGTGGCCGAGCTTGACTCGGGTACCCAAGTCCCTTTTGAAACAACCTCCAAAATGAGAGGTGAACCGGGTAAATTTATCCGAGATAATGGATAATGGCACCCCATGAAGTCCGACCAACTCTTGACATAGTCTAGCATAGTCCTTAGTCGTGATCTATAGTTTTAACTGGAGGAAGTGTAATAATTTAGTCATCCAAACATCAAGTACCTCCATTAAATCATGTTGCCGACAAGTCCAAGGTAGACCCGTAATAAAGTCCATATTTACTTTTTCCCACTTCCACATGGGTATGTTGATATCCTAAGTCATACCTCCTCGGTCTTTTGGTGTTCTACTTTGACTTGTTGGCAATTCTAAGTACTTAATTACAAATTCATCAATGTCTTTCATGCCGTTCCACCAGTAAATATCTCGTAAATCACAGTACATATTAGTAGCTCGTGGTGGATGGAATATTCCCGAGCTGTGTGCTTTAACCAAGATCTCGTCTCAAATCACCAACGTCCAAAGACACACACCGCCCTGCACCCTGAGCATACCATCTCCCCTTTGGAGAAAGCCTCAACCCTTTTCTCGAGAACCGCTTCCTTTAGCTTAAGTAAGATGGGATCTTCATCCGGTTTGGACTTAACTTTAACAACCAAAGAGGAATCACCCACTTTGCATTACCACTCCACCCTCGCCTGAGACCAACTCCACCCCTAACCGAGCTAGTTGGTGAATATCCTTCGCGCCCTTTGGTCCTCAACATGAGTCACGCCACCCATAGAAACTCTTCTCAGGCATCAAACTACCACATTGTCTTTTTGCCCGTGATATAGCAGGCTCATGTCATAGTCCTTCAGAGCTCTAACCACCTTCTCTGCCGAAGATTTAGATGTTTCTGCGATCAATACATATCAAGGTTTCGACGGTGAAGACGGAACGTCAACCCCATACAGATAGTGTCCATATTTTCAACACAAACACCACCATTACCAACTCCAAGTCATGGGTCGGATAATTTTCGTGAAATTTGGAGTTGTCCGGAGTGCTACTACGCCACCGCCCCTTCGAGATAAGAAATTAACCAAGTCCAACCTCGAAGCCGCAGCGACTACAAATCCATTTGATCCTTTCGGTAGGGGTCAACACTGGAGCGGTAGTGAGTCGAGTCTTCAAACTCCTGGAAACTTTTTCTCACACGAGATTCCACCATTGAAATTTCAAATTTTTTCTGTGCTCAACTTAGTGAGAGGAGATGCAATAGAGGAAAATCCTTCTACAAATTGCCCCGTAATACCTACTAGACCCAAGAAACTTCTAATTTAGGTTGGGGAGGTAGGTCTGGGCCAGTCTTTCACCACTGCTATCTTGAGGATCAACCTATATACCTTCACCGAGACCACATGACCTGTGAAAGTCACTGACTTTAACCGGTAATTCACTTGTTGAACTTGGCGAACAACCGCGTCCTCGAGTCTCATAATTATCCTCAGGTGATTATCCCCGCTTCTTCCTCATTTTTAGAGTATACTAGAATATCGTCGATAACTACAACGACGAACATATCCAGATATCGCTGAAGACTTCATGACGTGTCCATAAAGGCCGCGAGGGCATTGTTAGTCCGAGGACATAACCACAAACTCATAGTGACCATACTGAGTCTTGAAAGCTGTTTTGGTATGTCACACTCCATGACTCGTAGCTGATGATACCCCGAATTGAGAATACTTTTGAGAAACAATTGGCTCCCTCAAGTTGGTCGAACAGTCATCAATTCGTGGTAGGATACTTGTTCTTGAATCTGACTCTTGTTCAACCGATGGTAATCAAGGGCATTCTGAGGGTATCACTTCTTTCAAAAATGAGAATACCGGAGCACCCAGGAGAGATGTTGGGTTTGTAAAATCCTGAAGGTTCTTTAGTCAGCTCCTTTCAACTCCTTAAGCTCGCCTGGAGCCATTTTGTAGGCTGAGGGGATGAGATGGGCTGAGTATTTGGAGAAGGTCTATACCAAAGTCGATTTTCCATTCAGGAGAAACTCCGGGAAGATCTTTAGGGAACACATCAGGAAATTCACTAACAACAAGGACGGATTGGATAGTTGGGGTCTTAGAGTTGGAAACTTTGACCCAACTAGATGATAGATACATCCTTAGAAATAAGCTCGGGCCTTAAGGTAGGAAATAAATCGAATTTTAGGCGTTGAACCGTCCTGTCCACTCTAACATTGGCTCATTAGGAAATTAAAATTTGACAACTCTTGTTCTGCAATGATTGAGGCATAAATTCCGAGTGTAACCAATCCATACAATAATGAGGTCAAAATCGACCATTTCTAATTCTACAAGATCAACTAGAATGACCTTATTGAAAACTGAGACTGGGCAGTTTATACACCCGACTAGCTCTAAAATGACTCGCCAACTGGGGTGGAGATCAAAATGGCCTCAGAGGTCCATTGGACCGATATTAAATCGAGAAGCTATATAGTCACAAACGATAGTATGGCTCCTAGATTTAGTAGGGCATATACATCAAGGTGGAGAAGACATAACATACCCATGACCACATCAGGTGAATTCTCCTGATCTGAGATGAGATGATAATGCATAAAAATGGGTTTTGGCATTGACCATCATCCATACATGAAGTAATGGCCTAACAGGCCGGCCAACCCGCCGGAGCCGCGAGGCAGTGGATTGCGTAATTTCCTGTCCTCCCCGACGGGCCACTTCAAGCCGATGACCAAGTTGTCCACAAGCAAAACAACCTCACCCCCGAAGGCACTCTCCGGGTGGCTCTTGCCACACTTAGGCAAGCCGGATATCCGTTAGCCGGCATTGTAGCCTTGACCAGTTTTTGTAAATTCTCTGTCTACCAAAAAAGGGACGCCGCCCAGGCCAGGCTTGAGCCCTCTGCTGCCGCTGTCGGCGGCTACTACCACCGTAACCTTTGGTGGCCATAATCCGATTGGCCAATCTCTGCCCGCTTGTTCTTCCTGGGCCTATGTCCTTCGCCTTTTCCGCCTCAATCATTGCAAGGAACAATAAGGCCGGAGAGGTCAATATCCTTAATCAAAACGCATTCCTACACTCTTTGAGGACCAGGTTCGATACACCCCATTAACAAATAACTTAGCAGCGAGCCCTCTGCTCGCCACCATCTCTCGGAGCATGTTTAGACAAGCCAGAACTCTGAGAGCATATTCTTCACTCGTTCTATTTGCCTCAAATTCATGAACTCCGCTACTTTTGCCTCCCTGAGTTCTCGAGGGAAGAATCTGTCTAGGAAGGCTGTAGTGAACTCCTCCCATTCCACTAGTCCTGCTCTCGCTGGTCTCTCCTCCTTCCGTTGCTCGTACTGCATCCTGCACCCTTTTAACCTGGTGTAGGAAGCCAAGTCCACACTCTCCGAGGAGCTACACCACAACATGGTGATATTTCTAATTCGTCCACAAACTCGTGGGTACTCCTACCTTAAATCCCTGAAAATCTGGAGGGTTCATCCAAGTGAAGTCCCGCATCATAAGCACTTCCTCCAGACCCATTATTGTTGGGATTGGAACTACTCTGCTGGTTCACCTGGTTGGTAACTATTTGAGCGGGCAGCTGGATAGTTGCCCTGAACTCTGCGATGGATACGAGTCGTCCCGAGGGATGCCGAATCGTGGGGCGGTGCTCAAGTGAGCTATCGGTCCCTTCATCCGCAACCATATTGAGGAGGCATAATTCACTGAAACAAACAAAGCACGGAGTTAGGAGAACGATTCTTGAATTGAATTTCAACGCACGATTAAAGAGAATGAAGAAAGGGAGTTTTCCTAATAACATCTCATAGCCTCTGCTATAAGTGTACGCGTTTCACACCCATGAAAGGGATTCTACTCGATGCTTGTGTTTTAGACATCCGAGGATTCTCTTAACCTAGTGCTCGATACCATTTTTTCACGCCCCGAGTCTATAAATTCTCGATGGGGACACTGCATTTGAGTCACAAGTAACCCCAAGTCAACCCATGGTCTATCATAACACCGGGAATTCCCGAGTAAACATATAAGTATAGCGGAAGCCTTCAGAATAATGACATAAAACCTAAATGAAAATAAAGATGAATCACATGTTCAAAACATCTCGAACAAAACTACAAGTCTCAAAACAAACGTCTCGTATTCAAAGCCACTACACCGGATGAGCCGCTGACAAGCCCTACCAACTCAAGTCTCGTAGAGAAGAAAATAGAACTAAAATAAATGATCCCTCGTCCTCGGAAGGAAGCAGTGACTCACCAAAAGTGCAACTGGAGTTTGAGGAGCGACGGTCAGTGAGGCTAAGATCGAGATCCTCAAGTAGCTCAAGATTCATAAAATGATACAAACATAAAGGTATGCATCACATTTGAATGTATTGAGTATGTGAGAGAAATATAACACAAGGAATAAGTAACTGTACTGAACAGACATGCAATGACCATTTAAAACTACCTAAGCTGAAATAATTGTAATAAATTTGATGGTCTAAATGACTCCTATATGATGATCAAAGGCATGCTCGAATCCGAGATACCGGGTTCTGAAGACTATACTAGACTCATGGAATCATCATGTGAAAATCCAAACCTTCCAGCCGAGCTAAGCGAGACCGGAGCCAACCGGAAAGCAAACCGAGGCCAACTAACTAGCAGTGAGTCTCTAACCGACATGTAACCACGTGAGCTAGACGTGGAGTCCCCTGTATACACCACATAAAGGTGACCCAATATACATTTCCAGTATAAAGGCATGAAACTAGGTGATCACAAATCCGGGGCCATGAGGCCAATAAAACTATAACCTATGGTGGCAACGTTGTTTTGGTAACATGGTGCACTAGAACCCTAGCCGCTTCGGTGCTAAGTCCTCGCACCCACCGGATATTTCTAAATTGACTACTAAGCCGAGAGCTCAAAACTAGGCCCAAGACTAAGTCAGAATACCTTATCCGGGAAAAGTACCCAAGAGTCTTATCGGACCAAATTTTAATTGAATTCTACACCCAGTCGTGGGACAAGTATCTAAAAGCGCTATAATCGTCTAAAGAACAAACTGCAATTTGGCGAAACTGGGTCCTAAGGCTAGCTCAGTTTTCTTATCTCAAAGTGTCATGACCGCCTAACAACCACTAAACTGATTCTTAGTCCATTCTCAATAACCGGAGGCACTATCACACTCTGAGAATTTTTGTAGTCAAACCGATCACCGACATTTCGACCGACACTCGAGTACTCTAATTACTTACTTAAATCACAATATGTATCTGATCGAGAATTCAACATACATAAATAACAATGAATCCACAATACTGATAAAATCAGGAAAATTTTTAAGGTTTAATCACTATTGCAAGATTCTGTCTTTTCTACTCTCAAGATAAGAAAAATAACTGCAATGTTGTACACCTTCTACGAAGTTGTTTTCTCTAACAAATAATTTTCGTAATGTATGAAAGGAAAGGAGAATTAGTTAAATTTCACTTTACAGGAACAAACATCATTTCTATCAAGGCTAGTGTGGGAAAATATCTACAATTAACATAGAATGATATCTCCACACATAATTAAATTTATAGTTATTTAATAATTTCTTAATATTCGATAATATGCGTGGCTAGAACTCGACAAGAAAATAGGGAGAATTTTGGGGACACAAGGGAAGAACTATTCTCTTATTGAATTCCCACATACTTGGCTAAAATTTCCTTGAAGAAAGGATCTTGAATGGTTGCAATTAATGACGAACCCTAGACCTCACTTGAGAGATTTGAGATAAGACTACGCAATTTCTCGAGAAAAATTGGAGGGAATGAGAGGGGTGGAACCATTTAGCCCCCTTAAATTCCCTTAAAATATACCAAAATGATGTAGGCTAGAGTCTAGGAGGTTTGGAAATTAAAACACCCTTAGAAATTCACAGGAAAACTGACTGCAAGTCCCCCACGAGGGACCTAACGGGTCGTGCCTAGTGACTACGGGGTCGGTCACTCTCGTGAGGTACAATGCCAAAATCCCATAGTGGTCACCATGGGGACATGACGACTCATGGTGTACCCAACGACTCGTGGTGATCCACCAGTCGCCAACACTTCCTAAAATGTCCTTGGACTAACCACGGGCGACACTACGACTCGTGATGCCCCAAACGAGTCATGCGTGGTGAAGACCCGTTAAGTACACTGCCGGAATTTTTCCAACTTCCAATCAAACATCGACCACAGCATCACCCCACGACTCATGGTGTTGACCATGAATCATGGTCACACTCGTTGAGTACCCTTTTCCAAAAATTTTCAATCAAGTTTGTTCTCACCACGAGTCACTTAATGACTCGTGTCACCCAAGGTCCAAATGACTCAAGCTTGTGACATGGTGCAGATTTTTTAATTTTCTCCGCTTTTAACTCGGGTCTGGCCTTGGAGTTTCGGGCATTATATATGCTATATCAGCGGGTTAGGGTTACCTGTGGTTCTAAGCACCATGTCACAGCCCAGGTTGTGGTATCGAGATCGTGACAAACTTGGTATTAGAGCATCCGCATTAAGGAGTCCTAGGATATCTGAAAGTCATGTTAAGTTGTGTCTTTTTCATGGGTGTGAAGCGCGCCTCACTTATAAGGAAGAGGCTACAAGATGTTTTAGGAAATTTCCTTTCTTTTTATGCCTCTTATCATGCGATAGAGTGTAAATTGTAAGTTTCTTTCTTAACTAGTGCTCTACGACTTAACAATGCCTCCGTGCGAGCAAATTCAAGGAGAAACAAAATAGAATTATCCAACTCTAGTAAACTCCAATGAACAAACATGTTTCCCATGGAGTTTTAGGTCATATTCGAAGTATTGGCATAGTCTATGACGGCACAGTCAACCATCGTGTGGTTGCATCCGTGACCCTAACGGGAATGCCATAGTGAAAATAGTGCGAGATCTTATTAGGATGATCCTTACCGAGTTTTATAGTTTGAAGGTGGACAAGGATTCATAAGAATTCATTGAGGAGATCCAAAACATCACCTGTGCCTGTGTGATCTCGGGGGAGGAGACTCGGCAGATTGTTCTCTTATCAACCGAAGGGCATAACTCATATATGGTACAAGCAGTGGAAGGAGGGCCATAGGGCAGGCATAGCTCAATGGATTGAAATGAGTTTGTGATAGCTTTCTTGGACAATTTTTTCCCCGAGAGAGAGTTGAGAAAATTTTCACGACTCGAGCATGGACCCCAAACCACGACATCGGACCTAGAACTATGAATCTTTCAAGCTAAGCCATGGCACATACATAGCATGATTAAGAGAATAAGACTGGAACGTAGAAAATAAAGCATAACCATAACATGTGTGGAAGACTAGAATCTCGTAGAGCATGAATGGGCTACAAGCCAATATCATTGAACATCCAGCATACCGCCTCAAAGTCTCTAATCATAGATGAGATGATAGGACAACACTCCTAAACTGGCTCTACCAAAATCTAAAAACTAAAAAGACATAAAAGAATGAACATATGACAAACTAATGTCCTTTGACTCACCTAAGTCAAGCCGGACTGACTAGTATGGGAGCGAAGCTAACATCAAGGCCGAGACCGATCACCCAATCCTATATCATTAGATGATTGAAAAAAGTGTGTGAACTTAAATAAATGGGAAAACAAAGGAATTTTATATAGATAAAAAGAGCAGTAAAAGTTAGTTGATTGATGAAAATGCTTAATGAGAAACTTGCATGTATTAAAGCGCTTAGGAAAGATAGTCCCTGGCTATTGGCCCGCACAGTTCTTACCCGTTCCTTAGACTACATTACAACCTATAAAGTTATAGTTGATCTTACATTTTAATGTTCTTATATTAGCGGAGTAGTACGCTAAGGGCAAGCTTATGGATCGTCATATGTGGCATGTGAAATTCTTGGTGAAAAGTGAGCGCAATTTATTCTTATACCCATTTCTTGTCTTGTATATTTATAGTGAATATGGGTAACTCTCTTTTTGTGCTGGCACATGGTTGATGAAATATAGGTGACGTATTTGATTTCTTTTGGTTTGGTGACTTGCATGAGTTTCAGTTAACAATATTGTGGAGTCGGTTCTTGAGGCTAGGAGGTCTTAAGTAGTTGTTCACGAGTTTAAATCTGTTGAGTAAAACCACAATATGCTTGATAAGACTGTCACCTATGAGTAATGCTGTAGACTTAGTTTGAGTGATCTTGTTTCAATAGTGGCGTTAAAGTTGTCCTTGTAGCATGAGATATAAAAGAGTTGTTCGAGGACGAGCAATATATTAAGTGTGGGGTGGTGATCTTGGGTGTATTTATATGTCCAAATTTCATTTTATGCCTATATTTTAGCTTAGTTTGTGAACTAATTCGATTATGATCTCATATGTTTTGATTAAATTGTGTCCTTGGACTAACATGTGTGATTAGGCCTTTTGTAGGTGGATTATTAAATGGATGGAGCTAACTTGAAGATGGATGTTATATGACGATGATGGGACATTAGACAAGTTTAAAATGGCATTTAAGTCAAATTCGTTCTATGGAAGGAGTTTGGTGCGAACAAGGTCGTGCCATGGCAAGGAGCAATGCATGTCAAATGCCTAATAGTGGGCGTGCAATAAATACAAGGTCCGTGGTCACGCCGGCCGCATTATGATGGAGGGTGTCACTTGCCGAAAATGACGCGAGGGCCACCGTGCCACACTAAGGGCTTACATTCTAGACGTGGTTAAGCAGTGAAGGTACATCATGGTCGTGTAATGCTGCCGGAATGGCACGCTAAAGCAAGCATGGTGCGTTGGGTGTCATTCTCGACTCAAAATTCCTACACTCTATAAATAGGATAGTTATTTTTTATTTTAAAGGATTATCACATTTATTTTGGAGTGTAGAAGATCATCGACAAGGCTTGGAACTAGTGTTCTTTTCTTTCTTTTTCTACTTTTCATTTCTACATGAACCATTATAATTTTGTAAGTTTGTATAAGATTATGAGTGGCTAAGAACCCTCATTCTAGGGTTGAGACTACAAAATATGATTGTATAGCATATTCTTAAATTAGTTGAGTTGTTTATCATATGTGATTGTTCTTGCATTCTTGATAACACTATTTTAATGATCTGCAATCATTAAAATATATCTTTAATTCTTGTGCAAACCCTAAGGAGAAATACTAAAATAGAATGAAGAATGTGAGGCGTGAGTTCTTGTCTTTAACAGAAACTAGAGACTAGATTCGCATTTAGGATAAAAATATGCCTAATATGTCTCACTTGGTTACAAAACGGGATGATACCTAAATACGTTCGAATTGTGAGCATTACCTCACCACTCAATGATGGATCAAAGTAGAGGTCAATCGTGTAGATAATTAGAGGCTCGCAAGAGCATGATCATGCTATTAACCCTGCCATAAATCAACAATCAAGATGCTAACCTAATTCAATGTGAAAGTATTGTTGATAACGCCAAAACCACACTTCCAACCGAAGCATGAAGCGGATGCTGTCAAAAGAATCCAACTTAGAGGTTGGGGTTGGATCCCACAGGAATATGAAAGATCTAGATTACAGCCGGTAGATGAACTCGCATGGTAGTTACTTCACAATGGGGGATTCTAATAAAAACTAATACAAAAATAAATGTTACCCATTTTATTTGCAAATCTGATAATTAAAGGATAACTAGGGCTTTTGTTCCCTTATGGGTTCATAACGGCTTTGGGTATACACTTGTGATCTTTAACAATACTTACTTACAGAACTGATAACTTAGGTTCATTCAAATGATCGACCAATCCCTATTGAATGACTATCCTCAATTACTTAACCAAGTCTCATGAGTTTGCAAACTAAACGCATCACTAAGTTCCGTATATAACCATCCTCGTGACCTACAACTCATGTTAATACAATGATCATCAAGATCAAGGATCTGTTGTAATTTTCTTTTCCTAATCCTACCTCTTCGACCAAAGAAGGAAGAATCTGTGCACTTCCTAATGTTGCGCACCGCTATGAATCATTAAAGATGAAGAGACTACAATATAAGTAATTAGTATTGGTTTTAGAATCACTTGTGCAACCCTAGCTTGTTAACTTGTCATGGTTCCACAACCTAGTTGTGGAGGTTTTAGCTCTCATAGTTGCAAGGTGTTGAATTGTGTTCATGATTGAAGACATAAACAATACTTACAAAGATGATTGAGAAAAATGATCTTCAATTAATCCGCAAAATTTTTGAATAACAAGTAGCAAGAACAATATGAGTTCAAGAAAAGCAAGTTGATCACAAGGTTGAACCAACTCAACTCTCTTTCACGATGTAAAATTGTTACTACAATGTTTTCACAAATTGGGTCTATCGCCGTTCTCTATGGAAAATAAAACATAAACAAGAATGAGTAGAGACACCAGCAACTTTTCCTAAACTAACAGACGCTTTTCCATATCTGTCACCGAGCTCATCATGGGTCCTCCTATGACTCGTAGGGACTTCTCACAGACCGCGGCATCGACTCGTGACTTAAAGTGTTGGTTGAATTTTGGCTAAGTGTTTGGCCAAGGTACGATTCGTACCTACATCCTACGACTCGTACCTACATCCTACGACTCGTACCTTGCACCCGTGGCTTGATCTTGATACTTTGAACTTTGTCTGAACTTCACCACGACCGGTATGGAATGACTCGTACCTCATCTCACGATCGTAGGATACTCTCGCATCGAGAATCAAAACTCCGTGCAATTCCTTATGGATTTCATCACAACCTGCTTACCACGACTCGTGTACCATCATGGTACAATCCATGACAAGTCTTAGGGATCAGTCTTCCAGGTTAAACTTTCAGCTTCTTATCACGACCTCAAAATGCACCCGTAGGTCCATCCTATGAATCGTGACTATGAACCGCACTTGCCCTATTTTGCACACTTTTAGCTTTCTTTTGCAATTTATTGTTCCAACACCCATTTATTCTAAAATCAAAGGAAAAGTGTGATCGTGGGCAAAATAGCATGTCCAAGTGATACTTTATAATATAGTTTTACCTTGTTTATCTAATTAATTATATACATTTTCATGTAATTTTATATAAATGTTAATATAGGTACTAACCAACATGATGTCCTTTGTTTTTGTAGGTTTCAATGATTTTGAGGAACTAAATCATAAGTTGCGAAGGCTGATAGGAATGGAGTTGGAAGCAACGGGCGAAAGTCGGCAAGGAGTAGGCCATGGCAAGCGGGCTGCGCCAGACAGCGTGCCACGATGTGCGTGTGCCACGCCTGTGCCGCCGTGCCACGCCTATGTCAAGCGCGCGTACGCAAAGCAGGTAGGCAGCACTGCGCCAACGTGCCACGGCGTGCCATCCCTGCGATAAGAGGTTATCAGTTTCCAGCAGCGTGACACTACACCGCGGTAAGGCTGCCTAGGTCAATGCTTGGGCAATTTCCAGAGCTCAAGGTTAGGGGCCGTGTCACGGAGGAAGTGCTCCGTGACACGTTGCTTGTTATTTCGGGAAAATTCCTACTAGTATAAATAGCACACTTAGGTTCATTTTTATTAATTTCTGACTTGGTGGGAGCAAGAACGTGGGTTATAGGTAGTTGAGCGGACGAAAATCTTAGGTTTTTCTCTATCTCTTTCTCCTTTCTTTCAATTGTTTGTATGATTTACCCTCATTTAACGATGTTTAATCCACAAATGAGTGGCTAATTTCACCTCTTGCTGAGGTTAAGAACATTTGTATTGAAATGTGATTGTTGATCATTTGGTTTTTTTATCTTTTCTTCCATGGCTGTTCTATTAATTCTTGTTCTTACCGCATTAATGTTTGGCCAATGTTGATGTAAATCTATAAAGTCCTAAGCCACTCGAGAGAGTACGAAAATTGAAAGTTGTAAATTAATAGGATATGATCTTTTCTTAGTTTGGGAAAATTGAGAATTGATTTACCTTCAGATAGAAATATACCTGAAAGTCGTATTAGTCAATTGTGGAATCGTTTTGTATGGCTAGAACATGAATTGCTTCTTATCATGTGAAATGTAGGTGGAAGGTTCATGATTCTGTTGGGTTAAATACGAGAGTTTTAACTACAGGCAGAAGTTCCGACTAGCAACCGGAAAAAGATAAACCAACTTGTATCGATATTAATTTCTCTACATGTTCGTTTAGCTCAAAGATGCTCAAATTCATAGTTCAGACTCACTTGTATATTCATTTTAGACTTAGTATAAATTTAGATAACAAAATATAAAAACTTTTCTTTACATTATTGTCCGCATTTTTAGAGTTACAGCTAATTGATACTTGAGTAGATTTGCTCCGTAGTCCACCGTGGGATCGATACTTCTGGCTTACTTGAGCCACTTACTACTTGTTCGACCACGTGCACTTGCGTGTAGTCATCCAGATGCCCAAACAAGCTTTTATGCCGTTGCCGGGAACTGGCAATTGGTGAAAAATTTTCTTGAGTGGCTAGTTCACAATTTCTATATAAGTGCCGGTAACGTGGCCTGACATTTGTTTAAATTCTTTTTTGATTTTCTTTTTTCGTGATACCCTTCTTGACATGACATCGTGGAATACAAATGATTTAAATGGTGGATACTCATATTTTGGTGAATCTTGTCTGTATTTCGGAGGACACCACTCATGGAAACACTGTAACACTGCAATATATGTGGTGGTCGAGGTGGCCATTGGGACACGTCCGGTCAAGTACTCCTCCCCAGCCCCTACTATGAATCCTTCTATTGTTTTTGATGAATATAGGCATGCTGGAAAATGAGACTTGGGACGCCAAGCTTGAATAGAAGACATGAAACAACTCCTTGAGCAATCAGAAGCAATGAAGGAGGCGACATATTGAGATTCAGCAAGAAGAGGATGCAGGCTCTAGAAAGGATGAGCGCAAATTCACGGGAGATGATTGCCGAAGCCGAGGCTTGTATAAATTGCAGGTAACAGTTGTAGGCGATATTCAAGAGGAACTACAAGAGGAAGCCAAGGGTGAATTTTTGGATGAAGCCCGACAATTAGAATCTCTTGCTGTCCCCGTGATGGGCTCACACTTATGGGAAATTCATGCAATCAAGAAGAGGATAGAGTATATCCATTAGTCATTAATGGAGAGATAGATGTTGATGTGGATAAGGTGTATACAAGTAAGGAGGTCAATCACAATGCAGTTTCGTAGTCGAGGTGTAGTGGACCCCACTAAGCATTTTTCGACATTGAGTTTGGGTGACACAGATAGAAATATAGTCTTCAAGCTTATAGAGGAATGTCTAGAGGAGGACCAAGCCCCGTATATATTTTGGAATTTGTCGATTTCAATAGACAAAAATGACTTCACTTACTTAAGGGCCAATAAACGTCAAGGGAGACATCTACTGCTTGGTCCTTACAATTTTTCACCACCACCCCTAGAACACAAGAGGAAATTAGAGAAGAAATTAGGGTGAGATTCATATCCTCAAGGTGGAGGAAAAGCTGGTGAACTCTGATACGCCGTGCCGCGACTGTAAATGCCTCTAGGGCGCTGCTTGGGGAGGTAACCCAAGGGTACCATGGGTACCATTTTAATTTCTTACATTTGTGTTGATTTTATTTATTTTTCATTTTGTGTTGTTTTTGGTGGAAAGTTAGCACGTATGGAGGGAGTCTCGAGAAGTACCCTGAGGAGGAAGCTAGCAAGCATGGAAGAGAAACAGTGTGGGGTCAAACACCACTTCAGTGTTGAAGAAAAACATGTTGTTAGCTAGCCTTAAAGGCCTCAGGAGAGCTTTCTCACCCTTTAAATGTTAATTTGATGCTATGAGGACATAGCATGATTCAAGTGCGGAGTGAGGGAAATTCAAAATTTTGTGCTTAACGATGTTTGGTGAATGTAATGCTTGTGAGAAAATTGAAAAGAAAATTTCTTCGTGAGTTAAGCATGACTTCACTACCCGTTGTTTTTCTTTTCGGTTCTTTTCCGACGGGGGGTCTTTGAACCGAAGAATAAAAATTTTTCTTGTCTCGTATATAATGTTTGTAGTCGTAGTTAGAGACTATTTCCGACGATGGAATGGATGACGACCGTCTTGAGGAAAAATTAGTCAGCAGGTTGGCTTTTGAACCCGTGAGCTAATTTATTATTTGATGTTCTTGTTATGTGATATGCATGATTGTAAGATACAAGTGTGGCTAGTGTTGAAGCATGTGTAAGAAGTGTATAACTTGTGTGAGACACTTAGGCTCTTGAATTTGACTCAATGTGATTGAAGCTTAATTTTGAATTCTTGTGATTAATGTAGTTAAGAGTCTGCGAAATGTGTCTTGAATTGAGCATGTGCCGTGGAGTGCTTCTCAAATATTCCTGCGCTATTGTGGAATGTCTAGAACTTGCCTGGTATATAAAACAAATGAAGATAAATTGTGGGAGATGATTTAGGCATTTCTTTGAATGAACCTAAATGTTATCCTCACTTTACCTACCTTGAATATTTAATCCTAGTTAGCCCCATCGAGCCTTGAGCCTATTCTTTGATAGCTGCAACATAAGCTTAATCCCTTTTCTTTCATTAGCCTTGAATTTGATCCAAAACTCCTAAGCGCTTAAGTGAAAAAAATTCCAAAGAGTGAAGGAGTGAGGCGTGAAAAAGAAGGAAAAGTAGAAGTTGTGAAAGTTGGCAAAGGACAAGGCACTTGTGTAAAAAATGGTTGATTATTAGTAAGGAGTAAGAAAATAAAATGAATGAAAAATTGCTTAAGTACTCCTTACTACTAAGCCGAGTGTGCTAAAGAAATGGGAACAAGAAGAGAAATTCAATATTAAAAGAATGAGGAGGAAGTAAGAAAAGAGATGTCCCTTAATGAATGTTGGATGTATTAAAAGCTCTTGGGGAGATAGTCACTATTACTGGCCAGATTAGTACTTCTACCTGGGCCCCTTAGCTTACATTACAACCCATTAAGTCCTACTTGATCTACGTTTATACATCCTTAAATTAGTGAGTAAACACCAAGGGCAAGCTTATGGGTCATTACATGATGCATGTGAATTCTTTGTGAGAGCGAGCGTACTTTATTCATATACCCATACATGGTGTTATTTGAAAATTCATGAGTTAAATGGGTAACCTCTTGTTGTGAGGGCACATGTTTAATGAAGGATAGAATTCATGTTGGATTTCTTGATCAGTTGATTTGCATGAGTTTGCTTAGATTGAGAGTCAATTCTTGAGGTTAGGAAGTCCTAACATAGTTTTACTTAATTTTAAGGAATAAAACTTGCATGCTCTATTTGTAATCTCGTTATCTTACATAATCATTACAGCCTAGCTTAAATATAGCCCTAAATTAGTATAAAAAGAGTCTTCATTTACATGAGATGGAAAAGGGTTGTTCGAAGACAAACAAGGATTTAAGTGTGGGGTAGGTGATCGTGGGCAAAATAACATGTCCAAGTGATACTTTATAACTTAGTTTAACCTTGTTTATCTAATTAATTATATACATTTTCATGTAATTTTATATAAATGTTAATATAGGTGCTAACCAACATGATTAGTCCTTGTTTTGTAGGTTTCAATGATTTTGAGGAACTAAATCATGTTGGTGAAGGAAAGGGAATGGAGTCGAAAGCAACGGGCGAAAGCCTTCCAAGTGAAGGAGTAGGCCATGGCAAGGCTGGTCATACCAGCAGCCGTGCCACGCCGTGCGTGTGCCGCGCCTGACCGTGCCACGCCTATGTCGTGCCGCAGAGCCGCAGCGGGTAGGCAGAGCACCAAAAGGCCAGCAACGCCACGGCGTGCCATCCCCGCGACAAGAGAGTGCTATCGCGCGGCCTGTGCAAAGGTGACACGCTGCCAACGCGGCAAGGCTGCCTAGGTCAATGTTTGGGCAATTTCTAGAGAGCCTCCGCTTGACCATGTCACGGAGGTAGTGCTCCGCGATGCACTCCGTGACACGTTGCTTGTTATTCCGGAAAAAAATTCCTACTAGTATAAATAGCACACTTAGGTTCACTTTTTACACTCACTTGGTGGAGCAAGAACGGGGTTACAAAGTGCAGCTTGAGGGACGAAAATCTTAGGTTTTTCTATCTCTTTCTCCTTTCTTTCAATTGTTTGCATGATTTACCCTCATTTAATGATGTTTAATCCACAAATGAGTGGCTAATTTCACTTCTTGCTGAGATTAGGAACAATTGTATTGAAATGTGATTGTTGATCATTTGGTTTACTTTTTCTTCATGGTTGTTCTATTAATTCTGTTCTTACTGCATTAATGTTTGGCCAATGTTGATGTAAATCTAAAAAGTCCGCTTTCACTCGAGAGAGCAATGAAATTGGAAAGTTGTGAATTAATAGGGATATGATTCCTTTTAGTTTGGGAAAATTGAGAATTGATTTACCTTCAGATAGAAATATACCTCGAAAGTCGTATTATCAATTGTGGAATCGGTTTTTAGAATGGCTAGAACATGAATTGCTTCTTATCACATAAATGTAGGTGGAAGATTCATGATTCTTAAGTTGGGTTAAATACGAGAGTTTTAATCCATAGGCAGAAGTTCCGACTAGCAACCGGAAAAAGATAAATCAACTTTTATCGATAATTAATTTTCTACATGTTCGGTTTTAGCCTCAAAGCATGCTCACATTCATAGTTCACACTCCTTCTGTATTTTCAATTTTAGACTTAGTATAAATTTAGATAAAAATATAAAAACTTTTCTTTTACATTGTTGTCTGCATTTTTAGAGTTGCTAATAAGTGACACTTGAGTAGATTTGCCCTAGTTCACCCCCGTGGGATCGATACTTACTTATTTGAGCCACTTACTTTGTTCGACCACGTGCACTTTACAGTCATCCTGCATGCCCGAACAAAGTGCCTCATATCCACATAAATACCTAAGTCCATGCCATTATTAGTTTGAGCGTCAATAGTGCTGTAAATCCACAACACATCAATCGTTATACATGATTGCAATGCTTCACTTTGGAATTTTTCTTGATATTGGATACAACTCATTTCATTTCGTCTTTACTTTTTATCATTCACTTTAGAATCACATAAAAGACAATATATTTTGATTACACCTTTTACACCCGTGTTGTCTTGCTTAACCGATGTGCATGCTGTTGAAGAGTTTTTAGAGTGTGGCGTGTGGAAAAAGGCCTGTAAAGTAGAATACACGATCAAGTATCAAGAGAGCGCCGAAGGCTCGGTCGGGGGAAGAGCGAACTAGCATCGACGCCCTCCTACGGTGCAAGGAGCACTGCGTCGCGTCCCTCCCTTGGTGCATTGGAAGTAATGTGCGCTCAGAGCTTTCTGCATTGGGAGGCACGCCACTGGGACTCTCCTCCACCGCTTTCTCCCCTATATATGTATATATGTAAATACACAGCATACATACATATATATATATATATATATATATATATAAGTGAGAAGTTTCTCATTTTAATATTTAAAAGAGCTGACTTGGTGATATTTGACTAGGTTTTTGTCGACAGCCGCATTACGCTATTAAATCATATCCAAACACCGATTCTTCTTGCATGATTCAGGCCTACAAAGAACATATCTACGGAGTTGAATCTTGAAATTTTGGTTCGATGGAGTCCCGCCAGTAGAAGTCGTAGAAATCACCTTCGCTATTGTTATTTCTCTACATACCTGGTACATATCAGGCTCGACGCCACACATGTAGTGGCAGCACATCCTTGGGCATAATTATGTGCCCAAGTGTTATTTTATAACTTATTTTAGTCAAATTTGTCAATTTAATTAATTATTATATTCTCATGTGGTTTTGTATAATTGCATAAACTAACCAATGTGATTAGCTCTTTTGTTTTGTAGGTGAAAAATTGCTATGATGAGCTTAATATGATGATGCATGAAGATTAAGGAAGACTGGGATTTAGTGCAAAGAAAGGGACTTGAAGAAAACATGAAAATGCCATGAGTGCACCTTGCAGCGTGCCACGCAGCATATGTTGCGCGCCGAGATCTGTGCCATGGCATGAGGAAGGTGCGCTAGGCGCGTGCCACGCCCTGTTGCACGTGGGCACAAGGAGGCCAATCCAAAGGGTTCCCGCGTGGATGGCAACATTCCATGGCATGCACAAGGTGCAGCCAACAGCGTGCCACACACAGGCCTCGCACAAGACTGCTCAGAGGACACTATCTCAGCTGGCATAATGGCGACCCCGTGCCATGGAGCTACCGGCCGCACGTGGGGCGCTGTGGCATGGAGGCGCCCATGGCCTGGCCAAAATTGGGATTTTCATTTAGTATAAATAGGACACCTAGCCCCTAAAATCAATATCACAAACATTTTGAGAACAACGGAAAGGAGCGAAGGGAGAAGAAGAACTCTACCTAGGGTTCATTATTTTCATTCTATTTTAACTAATCTTGTAAGTAATTTTTACTTTAAACATGTTTTTAAGTATTTTTATGAACATGAGTGGCTAAAACCCTTCCTCTAGGATTGAGGCCACATGATATGAATGTAATTGCTCGATTTTTATCTTTAGTTTGACTTAAAGTTGTTGTTTTGTCTTGCATTCTTAATCATTGTTGTTTTTAATGCTTGATCACCATGAAAATTAACTAAACTTATTAAAAATCTCGAAAGAGTAACCCAGGGATAGAACACAAGAATGTAGGGAGCAAGTTCTTGTCTTTACGATAGGATTCGCAGTTAGGATAGAAATTATACCTAATTTCGCCTTGCTTGGTTACTAAAACAGATGATATGTAAGACACAGATGAGTTGTCACATCACCGCCGTAAAAGTAGCCGTGAAGCTAAGTAAGGTTAAATTATTAGAGGTACGAAATTTCATAATCAAGGGCACAAACCCCGTAAATCACATCCATAGTTAAATTCTCACGAATTAGGGACGTCACATCCTGCTTCGATGATGTAAGTGTGAGACTAGTTTGTTGTGTTTGGAGGCTCAAAGACCATGAACACCGCATTTTTAACTATGTGAGACGATAATTGAAGTTTTCATACTCAAACAATTGAGAATTTACGATTATCACAATTTAACTTTCAATTAAAATATTTCAAATATTAATATTGAGAATAATTTAATAATTTAAAATTTAATTAAAATTTTAAGAAAAAATTGAGTTTTTTTAATTTTTTATTTTTTTAATTTTAACACTTGAAGTTGAATATTTGCGCCGTAATTAGTCCATTCCCGTAGGTTCGACATCCGGCTCAAAAAGGGCCATTATATTACTTGTAGGACCGCGTACGCTTGCGCGTGCGCTGGGGCGCAATAAGTTTTTGCATGCCGTTGTCGGGAATGGGTATATTTAGTGAATTTTTCTATTTTTGTGTGATTTTTAATTTTAAGTGTTGAAAACTTGGTCTTAGTCTCTTCTATTGCAAAAACAGTTTTGCTGCGTAATCTAAGGAATAGAGAGTTGATGGAACCTTTGTTGGAGCTCGAACGCCAACTACATTTGCTCAAGAGGGAAGCTCGAGAGAGTAAGTTGAAAAGGTTACAAGAACAGCGCATAACAACCTCCACCAAGAGAACAAGCAGAGTTATTACCCGACAGATGGCAAATCGACTCGCATCCGCAAATCTGAGCCTGGAGGGAACTTGATTAAGCAGAATATGGAGCAGTTGTTACATTCTAGTGTCCAATTCCATCGGAATGACTCATGAGACCCACGACAAGATTCCATGTAATTTCCTCGGAGATCGCGACACGTTTGTCCCCACCTAGAGTGTCAACTGACTATGTCCGACTCACACTTCTTCCCATTTTCACAGCAGAGGAAAAGAAAGTGCTGTAAGGCTAAGCCACCGACCCAATTACTTCTTGGAACGACCTAGCAAGGAAGTTTCTCAATGAGCCTCCTCGATACAAGACTGCCAAGCTCGTGTAAGTTAAATATTAAGCTTCAAGCAGACCGGAGGATAACCTATAATGGCTTGGAGAGATCTGTCATTGTTGAGAGAATTACCCCATCATCAGTAACCACGAGGTGTTAGCCCACATCTTTGTGGAGAGTCTAGACCCACATACAAAAAAATCTATTAGACTTTGCATCGGGTGGGCAAGCACCTGAGACATATGATGAGTTGTACACTCTATTAAACGGAAATTGCTCAAGGAGATAGCGTAGTGGCACAACAAGTCACTAAGAGGGGCAGATGTAGAGCAAAGCAGGCCGATAAAAGTGGACAAGTGGTCAATCCTTTAGCAGCGACAACTAGCATCATCTCAAGATCGGGATGATGACTCGCCCAACAAATTGCATGAACCAACCGCACAGTGAATGATTCAGCGTGCTCCGAGTTGGTGTGAAATTTGTGGTAATAGGGCATAATGCGTAATCTTGCGGGCCAATCCCCGAATCAGTCAATTTGTGGGGAAATGTTTAGAAAATAATTAGAATTTGGGAACACTCTACAATAAGAATTGCGTAGTCACCTAAATTTTTCTTGGGGTGGAAATCATAGTCAAAGATGAGCTTACCAAAGTTCAGCAATTAGTATCAGCAACAGAATAGGAAGAACGGTGGTTAGTCGAGCAGCAACAACATTAAGGAGATGTTGCAGAAAATTATGGTTACTCACTCCAATTGACAGAGAATCGAGACATAGATGGCTTTCCAGATTTGAAAATCGTGAGTTGGCCACCTGTGAATCTAGAGAAGTGATGGGTCAATTAGCAATCGGTGGCAAAGACACTGCACTTCGGGGAGAGTTACCCAGCTGACACAGATACAAACCCCCCGACAAGTCAATGCCATCGCCTAAGGAGGGAAAGCAACTGCCATGCACTACCGAAGGAAAAGAAAATGAGGTGCAATAGAGTTGGTTACACAGGTCCATCTACCGACAAGGGAGATAATCAGAGTGCAGCAAACACAATGCACAATCATCAATGCAACTAAGCACAAATACTACCACCACTATTCCCAAAGGCTCAAGAAGAGCACGGAGGAAGCTTGTTTTAAGTTCTTTGATATTTTCAAAGAACTTCACATCAATTTGCCTTTACTTGATGTTTTGCAAGGAATGCCAAAGTATGCTAAATACTTGAAAGATGTGGTGGCCAAAAGTCAGGCTGGTGGATGTCCAAACGGGTAGCACCGATCAACGAGTGCAAGCATAGGGTGATGGGCAAGATGCCGAAAAAGCTTAAGGACCCAGGGAGTTTTACCTCCCATACAAATTGGTAAAGCTAAAGTGATAAAGTCTCTTTATGACTTGTGGGCAACATTAAACCTAATTCCCTATCTTTATTTAACACCCGGGGCTGGGTCACCCGAGGCCAATGCAGTAATGCCGCAAATTAAGGCACAAGTCCACAAAGGCCCCAGGGGGAATAATTGAGGACCTACTCATAAAAAGCTGGGTAAGCTCATTATACCCATCGATTTCATCATTCTTGACTTAAAGTTGATGACAAGGTACCCCCTGATCTTGGGACGGTTATTCCTAGCCACTCGGAGGAGCACAATAATGTAAGAGTAGGGACTCTTAAAATGAGGGTCGATGATGAAGAAGAGCTCTTCAGAGTTTACGAAGAGATCAACCCACCCACACAAGTAGAGATATTTGCAAGATCAATGTGTTGTCATATGCTAAGTGTGAGGTGGTAGATACTATGGTCCACTCACTAAGATGATGACATTTCAAATTAACTGATGGAGGGCTAAAAATTAAAGAAGAAGTTGGAAGAAGAGAGGGACAGAATGGAGGTTGTTCCCTCGAAAATAAAAGAGAAGAAAATGGTTCTCGGAAAGGGAACATTGGTTTGAGGATATCCTCGAGAAGGATATTCCACGTTGTGCCGCGACATAAAATCGTGCGCCGCTTGGGAGGCAACCCAAGAGTACCAAAGGTACACTTTCTTTTAATTTGTAGTTGTATTTGTTATTTTCACTTGTGTTTTGTGTTTTGTTGCATAAGCACAGATTAGAAGTTTGAGTACCTTTTAGAAGAGGAAGCCAAAGAGCATGACAAGAAGATTAGTGTGTGGGGCCGATTAATCTACGTGTTCAAAAATGGAAGAAAGACATATTGTTAGCTAGGACTAGAGGCCTCAGGGAGTATCTCTCAACCTTGTATTACTTTTAATTGATGTTTTGGGGATATAGCATGATGCAAGTGTGGGGTGAGGGAAATTTCAAATTTTTATGCTTAATGAATATGGGTGAAGTTGGTGCTATGGTATAATATTATTTGATGAAAAGTTTGAGTTGAGTATATTTCACCCACCCTTGGTTTTTCTTTTCGGTTCTTTTCCCCAAAGGGGGCACTTTGAATCAATGAATAGAATTTTTTGTTTTCTGTACATAGGTGGTGTTAGTCATAGTTAGGACTTTTCCCATGATGGATGGATGACGACCGCCTTGAGGAAAAATGAGTCAATAGGTTTTTATTTTTTAATCCTAGCTAATTGACAGATTGATCTTCTTGTTATGTGTTGTACACGATTGTGAGATGCAAGTGGTGAAAATTTTGAAGAATGTTTAGAAATTATGTAACTATGTTGAGACACCTAGGCTCTTGAATGTGATTCTATTTGGTTAAAGCTTAATTTTGAGTTCTTGTTATTAGAGTTAAGAGTCTCGCTAAATTTTTCTTGAATTGAGCATCGTGCTACGTGCAAGATTTTTGAATATTCCATGCTATTGTGTAGTGCCTAGAACTTGCCTAATGAGGGATTTCGATTGTAGGAGATGATTTAGGCATTTCTTTGAATGAGCCTAATTTTTATCCTCATGAATTTACCTTGAATGTCTGATCCTCAGTTAGCCCCATTCATTTTTAGCCTATTCTTTTGCTAGCCACAAAATTGTTTTAATATTTTTCATAATAGCCTTGAGCTTGATCCAAAACTCCTAAGTTCTTAAGTGAAATGCAAAAGAAGCTAAGGAGTGAGGAGTTGGAAGAAGAAAGAAAAGAGAAGTTGTGGGAGTTGAAGAGAATACGAGAGGTGCAATTTGTTTAAAAAAAATGCATAAGAGTTGGTAGGGAGTAAAAGAACAAAATAATGAAAAGCTGTTTAGGTACTTCCGCCAAATAGCTATGTGCATAATGAACCAAATAAAAGAGAAAATGGGAATTGAAAAGAATAAAGGTGAAGTAAGAGGATAGAAATTCCTAATGAAAGTGTGAATTAGAAGCGCTAGGTAAGATAGTCACCATACCGCTGCATAGTACCTACACGTTCCTTAGCTTACATTACAACCCACTAAGTCCTATTTGATCTTGCTTTCAAATATTCCTAAATTAGTGGAGTAAAACACTAAAGGTGTTTATGGTCAATACATGTTGCATGTGAATTCTTTGTGAGAGTGAGCTTATTTCTTATTCATACAATCTTTATATGTTACAATTTGAAAACTTATGAGTGAAAAAATGGGTAACTCTCTTGTTATGAGGGCACATGTTTGATGATGGATAAATTCATGTCACTTTCTTGGTTGGCTGGATTTGCATGAGTTTAAGTTGGAGTTTGAGAGTCGGTCTTTGAGTACTGAAAAGTGCTGACAGTTATATGTGACTTTAATGGTTATATCTTGCATGCTCTATTTTTAACTTGCCATCTAAAACAATCGGTGTAGTCTTAGCTCGAATTGTCTTGCTTCAAGTAGCTATGTGTGAGTTCTTCATGTGCATGAGATGGAATGGAGTTGTTCGAGGACGAACAAGGCTTAAAGTGTTGGGTAGTGATCTTGGGCATAATTACATGCCTAAGTGCAATTTTATACTTAGTTTAGCCAAGTTTGTCAATTTAATTAATTATAATTTCATGTGTTTTCGTATAATTTCGTGCATAAACTAATCATGTGATTAGCTCTTTGTTTTGTAGGTGAAAATTCCTTGCTAAGGATGAGCTTCTATTATGATGATGCAAGGAAGATTAAGGGAAGCAACGGATTAAAGAAAGGGACTTGAAGAAAACATGGAAGTGCCATAAGTGCCCCTTGCAGCATGCCACGCAATATATATGCCGCGTGGTGAGATCCGTGGGTGCCATGGCATGAGGAAGGTGCGCTAGGCGCGTGCCACGCCCTTACTGCGCGCACACGAGGAGTGTCAATCCAGTGGCCCTGCGTGATGGAAACATGCCACGGAAAACATACAAGGCGCAACCAAAGAAGCCAAGGTTTCCACGTCTACATGCAATGTGGGCCTCGCACAAGACTTGCCGAGAGGACACTATCCAAAGGAGCACACGCGGACACTTCGTGCCACGGGAGCTACTACCTGCGCGATGGGCAGTGTGGCACGGAGGCAGTCCACATAGTGTCAAAATTAATTTTTTTCATTTAGTATGAAGGACATCAGCCCCTAAAATTATTTTATCACGAAATATTTTGAGAACAAATAAAGGAGCGAAGGAGAACAAAAGAACTCTACCTAGGGTTCATTATTTTTCATTCTCTTTTAACTACTCTTGTAAGTAATTGACTTTAAACATGTTTTTAAGTAATTGTATAAACATGAGTGGCTAAACCCTTCCTCTAGGTTGAGGCCATATGATATAAATGTAATTGCTCGATTTTCATCTTTTGGTTTGAGTTTAGTTGTTGTTTTGTCTTGCATGTTTTTATGCTTGATCACCATGAAAATGAACTTGTTAAACTTAGCAAAAGCTCAAAAGAATAACCCTAGGATAGAACATAAGAATGTAGGGAGTAAGTTTTTGTCTTACGATGTGATTCGCAGTTGTGATGAAACTATACCTAATTTGCCGTACTTGGTTACGAAAATGGGATGATAGCAAGACACCGATTTAGAATTATCACATCACCGCTCATAAAGTAGTTGTGAAGCTAAGTCGGGTTAAATGGTTAGAGGTAGAAAAGTCCATAATCAAGGGCACAAACCCCGTAAACCACATCCACGTAGTTAAATTGCTCACGAATTAGGAAGTCACATCCTCGCGTAATAATGTAAGTGTGAGACTAGTTCGTTGTGTTTAGGTCACAAAGACCATGAACACCGTGATTTTAACTATGTGAGACAACAACTGGCTTTCAACTGAACCATTGTGATTGTAGCATTGCATGATTGATTGTACCTAAACTCTAATTGCTTCTTGTATTTTTTCTCGATTGTTTTGTGAACACCTCTGATTTAATTAAAATTACCCAAAATCTCTTCTATCAATATTTCTGAAGGTTAAATTAGCACTTGAACTTGAATATTTGCTGAATTCGGTCTAGTCCCTGTGGGTTCGACACATCCGGCTCTTAAAAAGAGCCACTGTATTATTTGTACGACCGCATAGCCAAGGTAAGGTGAGGCACACAACATTCGCATACTTGCCCGCAGCCTAGACATGGGCAGGAGGTTCAGACCCCAGCTGGTCTCGAGTCGCCAGATTGGCTCTGCCTCCTTTCCTTCGGAGTTCACCAGATAATAGAGGTTCGCCATCTCGTTATATAGCTTTGGGTAGGCCGACCCTGTCCCGATTAATATTTTATTCTTAGAGGCTTGAAGACTACGCTTATCGTTATTGGTGTGTTACGGGCCGTGAGCCCATATGTGTTGTGATTTGAGTGTTGTCCATGTGGAGTCTTAGTTATGATACCTGATAGACAACACATGGCTGTCTTGCCTGGTCTGCAGGTATAATATTGTTATTGCACCCGTTGGGTTGGTTGTTTTTGCGCAGTGCTTGTTGTAGCATTATCTGTTACATTTATATAGCCAAGATATAGCCATTTATTTTCTTGATATGTGTTGTTGGTATGCACCGTAAGTGTATGGGTCAATCCAAAGTTAGCTTAGAGTCTAGTGTGGCATTAGGTGCCGCTTACGCCTTCAAGGTGGGGCGTGACACAATCACACTTGTTAAATTTCTGCAGTATTGCTTGAATTGAATATTTTCTAAGTCACAAGTCCCTATGGGTTTGAAATCCGGCTTGCAAGAGCCACTGTATTACTTGTATGACCGCATACACTTGCATGTACGGTTGGACGCAATAAGTTTTTTGGGCAAGATAGAAATTTGCCGAAGAAATTTTAGCCTTAACATATCTTACATGAAGTTATACAAATAACAGCCTATCTCATATCCGGATCCCATAGTAACTGCGCAAAGAGTCATACCAGCTTGGCAATAGTCCTTTCTATCAAGTAATATAAAAACTAGCGAGAGAATCAATATCATTGCTTTTTCTTTAAAACTAAGCCCCAAGCTTCTGAAATAAGAGATAATAGAAGGTTTAAGGAACTCTTAGTCTTTTAGAATCCAACCCTAACTTGGTCGTAGAAGAACACAGATACTTTTCAAAAAACAACAACAGAACGGAGCCAAAATCGGCAAGAAAACATGCGTATTTCCGAAGCTTACGAAAGTCTAGGCTTGAGTTTAAGCTCATATATGATTTTCCCCTTCAATTTCTAATCATATACTCTAATCCTAGAGAAAACGTTGTTGGTTGCTCTGAAATTTTCATGAAATGAATTATGAGCTAAGTGTGGCTTTTATATATAAAAGTCCACCGCCACCCTTAAGCTCGCACGAGAGCTCCATCGGGTGTGGCGCCCACTTTGGGCTTCGTCTTGCGAGCTCCATGGCGAGGTCTGCCCTTGCATTGGCTTTGCCTCGTGAGCCCTTGCTTCCCAGGGATTAAATTATTTAGCCAAATCACCGAAATAGACAGAGGCTCCACCTCACGCCCTTGTCGTATATCATAAAGTGATAGCATCTATCTCGTATATTATTAAATCTAATGAGTTTTTGTCGTTGGTAAAACATGAAATACGTACCAATTGTGTTCTAAGATGCCATTTCGAAATTGTTTATTTTAATCGGATTTAAATTACACAGGCGCATTGCGTTGATGTAGCCGTAGACTACTACTCTAACTGATGTATGCATTACCTTCAATATTCTTGGGTATCAGTAGGCTTCAAAGATTATTTAACAAATAAACAATGATAGATAGTAGTTAAGCACTTATATTGCCAGGATATTATCCACGCTTTATGCATGACACCATAGGCATTGTTAATTTATATATGTGAATTAAAAGAAGCAATTTGATTTAATATAACTTTTTGAAGCACCGTTAAGGAACACACATTTTCCAACCATTGAAAAGTTGATATAGATAAACATATAGGCATCTGATTTCATTATGGTTGGTGATAACGGCCGCAGGATGCATGCTTGAATCATGAAATTGAAAGCGTTTCAATTTTGGTCACAGAGAGCAGCTTTTGGGACTGTAGAATAGATTATACAGTCTTGTGCCATCTTAAATTTAAGAAATGGAAAACACACTTCTCATAAGAAAGGACAAAATATTATGATCGAGTATTAAATTGTAAACATCTCAATACAAGTACTGAGATATTATCATGATTTTTGCTTATATTCTCTTACTATTTTGTGTCAATAAGCTTGTTAAAGCTCTACGGCTTATATTTAGATGTGTGTCTTTTGAACTCTTTATAGATTGATATGATAAAAATTGTGTATTTTACACTTAATTCTAGAGGGTAGTTTTTATTCTATTTAAATAATTTATTATTTTTTAAAAAAAATATGTTTATTTATTAGATAAATTTGATAATTTTTAATTTTTTCGATTGGTTCTTCTTCTATTCACTAATAATTTCTCTACATTTTTAATAAACTTTTCTCTCTACCCCAACCCACCTCCTCTTCTTCTTTACCTATAGATACATATTTTGTATAGTAAGAAAATTTCATATGTTTGAAGTGTGCTTGGGTTCATGAAACCCTGGAAAAATATTTTTTTTTAAATGTAGGAACATTTTTGAATTGTTTTAAATATAGCCATGTGCCTTCGCCAGCTTCTCTTTAATTATAAAAAATGTAGAAACTTAAACCATGAAAACAAAAAGCTGAGGTTCTTATTATCAGTACTTTTTTGCTTAAATAGACAAGCAGTAAATATACGAGTGACTTTTTTAATTGAGTGAACTCATTTCATCTTTGTGTTGGTAATACATTTTTATTTATAATTATTATCATCAACTACATGTACTATTATCTACGCTTATGTGTTAAAATCTCTGCATGTCCCATTTTAATATGTTTCTTTTGAAAAATAATTACTTGCCTAATCTATAATTTCCTTATTATCTGTCTCGTGCTCTTGAAATTATTGCACCAGTTAATTCTATATACATATCTTTTTTCAATTTTCCTGCATCTTGTCCTTCACACCATTTAGGGATCAGAAAAAATGACAGAAATTAACGTTGTTGACCTACTAAAATAATATTTAGCTGGATGTAGATCCGTATCCTTCTGAAGTTTTTCTAACAAAAATTGTAGGATACTGAATGCCTGGAATATCCAATAATTAATAAATACCCACCACTTTCCATAATGTCATGAAAGTTGTTTCACATTACCTACAGGGATAAGATTTACATATTTATTAAAAAATTAATATGAATGATAATTTAATTAATATTCTATTAATTCTTTGAAAATATATAATTATAATTTTTTTCACATTTTAGAATGACTTTAAATATTAAAGATAAAATTAAAAAAATATGATCAATTATCTTTTAAATTTTGAAACTAATAAGTATTTTAAAATAACTATTTTTAATATATCTAATAATTAAAATGAAACGAATGAAGTAACTGCCAGAAGAAAATAGCAAGACTTTCCGTTAAAATATTCAGGCCAGGGTATTAAAAATATTTAAAAGAAACGTGTCTGGAAAATGTTGGCAGATAATTAATTAATGAGTTTAAGGTTTGTGCACCAACCATCAGCTGACATTAACCTACTATACTGCAAGTAACCAACTTTTTTCCTAATTCTTTTCTTTTTCCAAAATTCAAACAGTGATTTATTTTATTTTATTTTATTTTTCCTTTTTCTCATAATTTCTATCCCTTGAAATCCTCTTCAAATCTGTTAAACAATTTTCTATCCCGTGTGACGTGCACCCTTTCTCTATCTTTACGAAATATGAAAATCGAACAAAAATAGTCTTGGAAAAAGGTTTAATTCTGCATCAACGGAATTTGTCCCACACCTTTGAGAATAC
>JACEIK010000210.1:532646-550908 GCA_018107945.1 Datura stramonium | reverse complement strand
GTCATGTACATGGTTGTTTAGATTTAGTTACAATGCGAGAATACTCAGTATCTGTCAGAAATTTCAGCTAATAAGTTTGACTATAGAATTTTTTGAGGTGTCAGTATTACCTCCCAATTATTAGAATCAGATTCATAATTCAGTTTATTGGTACACTAGGCGGTCATGAAACTTTAGATATATAGCTCTGACTAGCCTTAGGACCCCAGTTCAGATTACAATTTGTTCTTAGATGGTTACGACGCTTCTAGATAAGCAACTCTGACCAGTCTAGAACCCATTTTCAGAATCTGGTCCGATAAGACTCTTAGGGTACCTTTAGATATGCATCCCTGACTAGTCTTGATCCCTAATATCAAGCTATTAGCTTAATATTCAATCTAGGATTATCCAGTGAGAGTAGGACTTAGCACCGAGCGGACCGGGGTTCCAGCGCACCCAGGTTCCCAGAACTACATTGCCACCATAGGTTTCAGTACTTATTGGCCTAATTGGCCTTAGACTTTTGTGATCACCTAATTCATGCCTTTATATCCTGGCAAGGTATATTGGGTCCTACCAGTGGGGTGTATACATTGGACTCCACGTCTAACTCACGTGGTTATATGTCAGTTATAGACTCTCCCACTAGTCAGTTCAGTTCAATTTCAGTCTAGTTCAGCTCAGATCAGTGTTCCAAACTTAGAACATGCTTTGACCATCAGACAGGATCTATTAGACCACCTCAGTTATTTCAGTTATTCAGTTTAGAAGTTTTATATGGTCATCGCATGTCTTTTCAGTTCAACATTTTCTTTTATTTATTCTATTGTGTTATGTTCCTCTCACTTACTCAGTACATTCAAAGTACTAATGCACACTTTGCTGTAGCATTTTATGATACAGCTGCAGGATCACAATCTCAGCCCCACTAGCTAACCATCATCAAAGATCTCAGTTATCCCAGTTGGTGAGTTGTCATCCTTCGAGGATGGAGATTATTTGCTTTAGTTATACTTTCCTTCCTTTTTATTTAGATTTGGAGTTAGCTGGGGAGCTTGTCCTAAAAGCTCATAAGTCTTAGTGGCTTTTAGACATAGATTTGTTTTTCAGACTTAGATTAGTATTTCAGACTTGTAGTGTTGTCTTTAATATTTTCAAACACTATGAACTAGCTTTATTTCTCTTATGTATTTAAAATTTTGTTTTAAACTTTTGCTGTATGTATTTTGTATTACTTAGAATGCTAGTGTATGATAGACCAAGGGTTGACTTGGGGTCACATGTGACTTCAAGTACCGTGTTTCGTCCAAGGTGTAAACTCAGGGTGTGATAAACTTTGTATCAGAGCACTAGGTTCAGAGTATCATTGGATGTCTAAAGGCTGCATCGAGTAGAGTCCTCTTCATGAGTATGAAGCGCGCCACACTTATGATGTGGATGCTACGAGATGTCATTAGGATACTTCCCTTTATTTCATTCTCCTTATTGTGCATTGAAATTCAGTTCCAGAATCATTCTCCTAACTCGTGCTCTACTTCATTTTAGTTAATTATGCCTCCACGATACGATAATGGAAGGAGGGCCGGTAATGCTCAATGACCTGTCCCACCAGCCCCGACAGCCCCTCAGATGACTCGGTATCTACCGTAGAATTCAAAGCGGTCATTCAGCTACTCGCCTAAATTGTTACCAACCAGGTCAACCAGCAGGTGGTACCAGTGAATACAAATAGGTCCACAACAACAACTAGGGTGCGGTACATCACTCGAATGAACCCTCCATCCTTTCAAGGATTAAAGGTGGGGGAGAACCCCAAGAGTTCGTGGATGAGATTAAAAAGATTACCTACATAATGGGTGTTAGCTCCTCGAAGAGTGATGACCTGGCTGCCTACCAGTTAAAAGGGGTAGCCGAGGTCTGGTTTGAACAGTGGAAAGAGGGGCGACCAGCAGGGGCAGGACTGGTGGAGTGAGAGGAGTTCAACACAACCTTCCTAGACATATTTTTCCCTCGAGAGCTCAGGGAGGCCAAGGTAGCAGAGTTCATGAACCCGAGACAGGGAAACATTACAATAGAAGAGTATGCTCAGGAATTCACCAAGTTGTCCAAATATGCTCTAGAGATAGTGGCCGAGCCAAGGGCACGCATGTTGAAATTTGTAAATGGGGTGTCGAACCTGGTCCTCAAAGAGTGCAGAACAGCGATGCTGATCAAAGATATCGACCTCTCCAGTCTGATTGTCTATGCCTAGTAGATTGAGGCTAAAAAACTAAGGGACATGGAGAGAAAGAATAAACGGGAAAGGACTAGCCAGTCAGATCATGGCCATCAGAAGTCTGGCGATAGCAATCGCCCACAGCAGCAGCAGTAGTAGCAACATTAGAGGGCTCCAACGCCTAGTTCAACCAGCGCCCCTACCTTCCGGTTTCGCTAGGATCGGAAGGGTGGAGCATCTATCTCTCAGTTTCAGAGCTACAATGCCGGGAACAGGTATCCAGCTTGCCCCAAGTGCAGAAAGAATCACTAGGAGAGTGTCTTCAGGGTTGAGAGTGCTGTTTTAGTTGTGGACAACTTGGGCAACGGCTTAAGGAATGCCTGTCAGCAGGACGGGGGAGATCACAATCCACCACCTCAGCAGCTCCAGCAGGCCGACCAGCTCAACAGGCTAACACATCAGTACGAAGGGTGGTCAATGCCAAAATAATTTTTATGCATTATCATCTCGTCAGGATCAGGAGAACTCACCAGATGTGGTCACGTGTATGTTACGTCTTTTTCATATAGATGTATATGCCTTGCTTGATCCGAGGCCACACTATCATTTGTGACTCCCTAAGTAGCAGTTCAATTCAATATCAATCCAAAAATCCTATCAGAATCCTTCTTAGTCTCCACCCCAGCTGGCGAGTCAGTTAGAGCTAGTCAGGTGTATAGAAACTATCCAATCTTAGTCTGCAATAACGTCATTCCAGCTGACCTTGTAGAGTTAGACATGGTTGACTTCTAACTCATTCTTGGCATGGATTGGTTACACTCTGTTTATGCCTTAGTTGACTGTAGAACTAGGGTCGTCAGGTTTCAGTTCCCTAATGAGTCAGTTCTAGAATGGTCGGGCAGTAGTTCAGCGCCGAAAGGTAGGTTTATTTCCTACCTTAAGGCCAGGAAGCTTATTTCTAAGGGATGCATTTATCATCTAGTTTGGGTCAAGGATTCTAATTCTAAGACCCTAATTATCCAGTTAGTCCCTGTTGTCAGAGAGTTTCCAGATGTGTTCCCCAAAGTTCTTCTCTGAATTCCTCCTGAACGGAAAATTGACTTCGACATAGACCTTATTCCAGATACTCAGCCCATCTCCATCCCTCCTTATAGAATGGCTCCAACTGAACTTAAGGAGTTGAAGGAGAAGCTAAAAGATCTTCTTGATAAGGGTTTTATCAGACCTAGCATCTCTCCTTGGGGTGCTCCAGTGCTATTCGTGCGAAATAAAGACGGTTTCCTCAGAATGTGCATCGATTACCATCAGTTGAACAAGGTCACAGACAAGAATAGGTATCCCCTACCTAGATTTGATGACCTATTTGACCAACTTGAGTGAGCTATCGTTTTCTCCAAAATAGATCTCAAGTCGAGGTATCATCATTTAAGAGTCAGAGAGTGTGAAATACCGAAAACAATTTTAAAGATTCGGTATGGTCACTCCGAGTTTTTGGTTATGTCCTTTGGACTAACAAATGCCCCTGCAGCCTTTATGGACCTGAGGAATAGGGTCTTCAAATAACATCTGGATATGTTCATCATCGTATTTGTCGATGACATTTTGGTATACTCTAGAAATGAGGAAGAGCATGCTAATCATTTGAGGATAGTGCTTTAGAGACTCAGAGACCTCCAGTTGTTCGCCAAGTTCAGCAAGTGTGAATTCTGGTTGAAGTCCATGACTTTCCTGGGTCAAGTGGTCTCGGGTGAGGATATTTAGGTTGATACTCAAAAGATATCAGAAGTTAAAGACTGGCCCAGACCCATCTCTCGAATCGAAATTAGAAGTTTCTTGGGTTTGGCCGGTTACTACCGATGCTTTGTAGAAGGCTTTTCTTCTATAGCATCTCCACTGACTAGGCTGACTTAGAAGAAGGTGAAATTCAAGTGGTCAGATGTGTGTGAGAAGAGTTTCCAGGAGTTAAAAACTCGACTCACTACTGCTCCAGTATTGACTTTACCGGAAGGATCAGATGGATTTGTAGTATACTGCGACACTTCCAGAGTTGGACTCGGTTGCGTTCTGATGCAGCGGGGCAAAGTGATAGCCTACGGCTCCAGACAACTCAAAGTTCATGAGAAAAATTATCCAACTCATGACTTGGAGTTGGCGGCGGTGGTGTTCGCGTTGAAGATATGGAGACATTACCTATAAGGGGCTCATGTTGATATTTTTACTGATCACAAGAGCCTCCAGTATGTATTAAGTCAGAAGGACCTGAAGCTTCACCAGAGAAAGTGGTTAGAGCTCCTGAAGGATTATGACATGAGCGTGCTATATCACCCGGGCAAAGACAATATGGTGGCTAATGCCCTAAGAAGAGTGTCTATAGGTAGCATGGCTCATATTGAGAAAGGCAAAAAGGAGTTGGCGAAGGATATTCACAGACTAGCTAGGTTAGGGGTGCAGTTGATTGACTCATTGAAGGTGGAGTGGTGATGCAAAACGGGTCAGACTCCTCTTTGGTTGTTGAAGTTAAGTCCAAACAGGATGAAGATCTCATTCTACTTAAACTCAAGGAAGTGGTTCTCAGGAAGGAGGTTGAGGCTTTATCCAAAGGGGGAGTGGTGTGCTCCGTTATCAAGGCAGATTGTGCGTACCAGATGTCGATGACTTGAGGCAACAAATATGAGCTGAAGCACACAACTCGAGATACTCCATCCACACTGGTGCTACTAAAATGTACTGCAATTTACGGGATATTTACTGGTGGAACGACATAAAGAGAGACATCGCCGAACTCGTAGCCAAGTGCCCAAACTACCAGCAAGTCAAGGTAGAGCAGCAAAGACCGGGAGGTATGACCCAAGATATTAGCATACCCATGTTGAAGTGGGAAGAAATACATATAGACTTTATTACGGGTCTACCTTGAACTCCTCAGCAACATGATTCCATCTGGGTAGTAGTGGACCGGATGACTAACTCAGCACATTTCCTCCCAGTTAAAACTACAGATTTAGCTGAGGACTATGCTATACTTTATATTCGGGAGTTGGTCAGACTTCATGGGGTGCCGTTATCCATCATCTCTGACAGAGGTATGCAGTTCACCTCACATTTCTAGAAGTCTTTTTAGAAGGGACTTGGCACCCAGGTCAAGCTCAACACAAATTTTCACCCACAGAAAGATGGGTAAGCTGAGCAGACTATTCAGACCCTAGAAGATATGTTGAGAGCGTGAGCAATCAATTTCAAGGGTAGTTGGGATGACCAGTTGCCTCTTATCGAGTTTGCGTACAACAATAATTATCACTCTAGCATCTAGATGGCCTCGTTTGAGGCGTTGTATGGTAGAAGGTGCAGGTCTCCTATTGGATAATTTGAGGTTGGTGAAGCTATGTAGAAGGTACAACTCATCAGAGAAAGATTGAAAACAGTTCAGAGCAGTGAGAAATCTTATGCTGATGTGAGGAAAAGAGAATTGGAGTTTGCTGTGAATGACTGGGTCTACCTAAAAATTTCACCCATGAAAGGGGTGATGAGGTTTGGAAAGAAGGGAAAACTCAGTCCGAGATATGTGGGACCCTACAGAATTCTGAGGCGAATTGGAAAAGTAGCCTATGAGCTAGAATTACCTTCAGAGTTGGCTTCTGTGCACCAGGTATTCGATGTGTCACTATTGAAAAAATGCATTGGTGATCCAACTTCAATTGTGCCATTGGACAGTGTAGAAATAAAGGATAGTCTATCATATGAGGAGGTCCCAGTCCAGATCCTTGACCACCAGGTTCGTAAGTTGAGGAACAAGGAGGTAGCTTCAGACAAGGTCTTATGGAGAAATCAATAGGTGGAGGGAGCTTTGTGGGAGGCCGAAGAAGATATGATGGACAAATGCCCACACATACTCTCTACCGACTCTGTTACATCTTGAGATATCAGTTTTTCTCTATAACTCAATTTAGTTTTCATTTTCAGTTCATGTGTTAAAGTTTCTTTTATGTTTATGAATGTATGTTTGAAAAGTGAATTCAGTTCAGCTATGTAGTTTGAATCGGAGATAGTCATTCCGACAGTTTTCGATTTAAATGATTAATATTTGAATATGATAGTTGCATCTCTCTACTTTTTTGTGTGTTTTCCAACATTCGAAGATGATTGTTCCCAAGGGGGAGATATTGTTATACCCCAGAAGCTCAAAGACTAAACCCGAGACTTAAATCAGAGAAAATTGGAAAATCTGCATCAGGTCACAGAACGAGTCATTCTGTGTCCCGTGAGGAGAGACCACGAGTCATTAAGTTACTCGTGGTGAGGCCTGGGAACTTAAGGGGAATTTTGGTGCTTTGGGTGACCACAGGTGTGAACACGAGTCATGAGGTGACCCATGGTCAAGGATAATTTGTAATCGAGAAATGTTAGGCAGTGCATCTAATGAGTTGTCACCATGAGTCGTGGTCCGATACCATGACCCGGTAGGTGAATCGTGGACAAACCTTGTTTATAAATTAGGGGAGGTAGGAAGTGTACCCAATGGGTCCTCACCACGACTCGTTTGGCACACCACGAGCCGTGGTGTCACCCGTGGGGACTCTAACAACTTTAGATAGTATGGTCCATGAGAGGTGACCACGAGTCTTGGTCACTAACCACGACTCGTTAGGTTCCTCATGGTGACCTTCAATGTAAACCATGTAGTGTAGTCCACGAGTTTGACCATGAGTCGTGGTCAGAGTTAGGTCACCAGTGGGGACTGACACTCAGTTTTTCCCTGTGTATTTTCAAGGGTTTTTCGATAATTTCCTACCCTCCTAAACTTTAAACTACATCATTTTAATCATAATTTCAGACTTAATAGTGGGGTTAAACGGTTTCTTTCCTCATTCTTCACTCAGACCTTCAGAAAAAAGATCGTAGAATTCTCTCAGGGACTCTTAGATCAAGAACTAGGGCAGCCTACTTCTCCTCAAATTCTCAAGGAATTTCGTCGAATTTATTTATCAGGCATGTGGGAATTCAATAAAGGGATAGTTCTTCCCTTGTTTCCCCCGAAACCCTTCTCTAGTTCTCTGTAAATCCTAGCCCTGCGTTTTCGAACATAGAATGATATCCATGATTATTTTAGACATGATTTCCATTGGTTCATGATTAAATTGATGTTATTCCTGAAAAGGTGAATTCTAGCCTTGCAGATTTTCGAATGTAATTCTTGATAATGCTTCGTGAATCCATGTGGTATTATGTTATATTAATTATGGATACTTTTCCACCAGTTAGTGACAATATTGATGCTTATCCCTATACATTAAGTTTAGCCCTAGTCCTTGAGGACAAAGAAGATTAGAAATCTTGCTAAAGTCGTTAACCTTGAAATCTTCCTAATTATATCAGTGTGGTGAACTCCCATATTGTTTTATATGTTAAATTCTCAGCCAGGTACATGGTTGTCTAGCTTTAGTTACAATGTGAGAATACTCAGTGTTTGTCAGAAATGTCAGCTGATCAGTTTGACTATAGAATTTCCTGAGGTATCAGTATTACCTCCCAGTTATAAAAATCAGATTTAGAATTCAGTTTATTGGTCCACTAGGTGGTCATGAAACATTAGATATATAGCTCTGACTAGCCTTAGGACTTTAGTTTAGATTACAGTTTGTTCTTAGACGGTTACGACGCTTCTAGATAAGTAGCTCCGACCAGTCTAGAACTCAACTTTAGAATCTGGTCCGATAAGATTCTTAGGGTACCTTCAGATATGTATCCTTCACTAGTCTTGGGCCCCAGTTTCAAGCTATCATCTTAGTATTCAGTCTAGGATTATCTAGCGGGAGTAGGACTTAGCACCGAGCGGATCAGGGTTCCAGCGCACCCAGGTTCCCAAAACTACGTTGCCAGAGTAGGTTTCAGTACTTATTGGCCTGATTGGCCCCAGACTTTTGTGATCACCCAGTTCATGCCTTTATACCCTGACAAGGTATATTGGGTCCTACTGTGTGGTGTATAAATCGGACTCCACGTCTAGCTCACGTGGTTACATGTCAGTTATAGACTCTCCAACTAGTTAGTTAAGCTCAAATCAGTGTTCTATACTTAGAACATGCTTTGACCATTAGACAGGGTCTATTAGAACACCTCAGTTATTTCAGTTATTCAGTTTAGAAGTTTTATATGGTCATCTTATGTCTTTTCAGTTCAACATTTTCTTTTATTTATTCTACTGTGTTATGTTCCTCTCACTTACTTAGTACATTCAAAGTACTGATGCATACTTTTATGTTGTATCATTTTATGATACAGCTACAGGATCACAATCTTAGCCCCGCTAGCCTACCATCGCTGAAGATCTCAGTTATCCCAGTTAGTTAGTCCTCATCCTTCGAGGACGGAGATTATTTTTTTTAGTTATACTTTCCTTCCTTTTGATTTAGATTTGGAGTTAGCTAGGGGGCTTGTCCCAACAACTCATTAGTCTTAGTGGCTTTCAAATGTAGATTTGTTTTTCAGACTCTGATTAGTATTTCAGAATTGTAGTGTTGTCTTTAATATTTTCAAACACTATGAACCAACTTTATTTCTCTTATGTATTTAAAATTTCATTTTAAGCTATCGTTGTATGTATTTTATATTACTCATAATTCTAGTGTATGATAGACCAGGGGCTTACTTGGGGTCACACGTGACTTCAAGTACCGTGTTTCATCCAGAGTGTAAACTCGGGGCGTGATACTAATAATCGTAATCCTAATAACTACGACTTATTACAATTCATTGAGAGGTTTTACTGTTTGAAAAAGATACTTATGTATGAAGATTCGAAATTCATATGAGATTATGATCCTAAAAACATGTGAAAAATCATCAATGGAGTATGCATTGGTTTCTGTTATTACTATAGAAGGATTTTCCAGTAAGCAAAACAAAATTTTTTTGCTTAATAATCATTTCGAAGTTCCAAAATTTAATTTATTTTGTTTGGGAAAATTATTTAGACAGATTGCTTTAAGCCTCTTGACAATACATTCTCATGATTATTGCTGTAGGAATCCATGTGTTGGAATCCTCTATGGTGCTGATAGTAAAACACGCCTATATGATTTGAATGCCTATATAAAGTAGTGGTGTTAAATGGTTGGTTGGGATAAAATGGATTAAAAACTAAGTCGTAACCCAACCCGCATAATTCTTACTATGTTTTAAATTATTTGTTAGTTTTCTTACAATTGTTTGAGTACCTAATAAACAATGTTCAAATTATAACTATGTATAACATATCAAATAAAAAAATATGTAATGACTAATTCAGCCGTTATCAAATTTTCTGTGAAACGAACTAGGAATTTAAAATTTTCCTCTAGATGAAATTTTATTTTCAAAATAATAAGTAAAATAGTAAATAACATAATTAAAATATAGTGGGCTATGCAGGCGAAACCGCTGTAGCGAGCAGAGCATCGCTATAGCGACACCACTGCAGTGAGATATGCGAACCAGAATTTCGTATTTCAATTTATTTTATATGACCCAATATCTATTTTAAAAGAGATTCCTTATAAAAAATTCCTTATCAAGATTTGAGCCGGGACCCTGGATCAAGACACTGGACCTAGAACCACGAATGACTACAAGCTAACCCCTGACATATACATAACATGAATAAGAGCGTAACTAAAGCATAAATGAATCATAAACATGGATAAGCGGAAGTTTGGGACATATAACATAAAAACATGAGAAAGACCAACAGTCAACATCGCTGATCATCTATTATATAACTGTCTGAAAGCCTCTAAATATCTGATGACCCGCTGGGACAACACCTCTAACTAGCTCGCTTAATCTGAAATTAAAAGTCATAGACATAAAATATAGGATTATAGATGTCCTCGAAAGACGAGGAGTCACCCTGACGGGAACTAAGCTGGTCTGATACGGGAATGGAGCTAACGATGAGGATGACACGGATCGCCCGAAGCTATATCATGAGATGATGTAGCGTAGAGTATGCGGTTAATAATTTGATAGTACTGAGTATGAAGAGAAGGTAAAATATTCTAGTAAAATAATAGTCTAAAAGCATGAACATAAATCAAGATAGAATATGGGAGTAAGGAAAACATGATACACATTATATTCTTGAAGTAATCATAATCGTGAGATATTAATCATAAGCTGAACATAATGACCCAAGGTTTAGAAACAAAAATGATGTAATGTACCATACTTGAAATCATAAGTGAAAACTCATAAACTGATCAATGAGTCAAATATGCTATAAAACATAATATCATAATATATGAACATAACTAACTAAAAACATGAGGAACAATGGAATACTCTTTATAACCGACACCATCATGATAAAGCTTACGTGATACCCCAACTATCTCTCTTAATTGGGCAGAGCCGTCCTAAGCCTTGCTAGGGAAAAGAACAATGGAGGTGTGATATCATTGGTGTGCCTTCGGGTGGGGGAAACACTCTCTTGAGAGGTCCCAAATAAAAATTTATATACCTACGGTGGCGCGTAGTTATGAGACATGGGTCCTTGCAATCCCTAGACTACTCGGTGTTATACACTACTCCCAAAATATGTATATATCTCATAATTATATTCTCAAAACACAGCTTAAATATGAATCTTAGAAGTCTTGACTCCAAAATATCTCTCTAAAATTATCTTATAGGCCTTGGCTAGAAATCATGGTAAAACATGCTTAATTTTACACGGGCTTACCCAAATCATGAAATCATACATACTTAAAATAAGTTTCATAATTCAAAATCTCGGAATCATAAGTTTAAGAATTCATAAACGTTCATGCATACTTTGATAATTCATAATACTTGCAATAATGTGTTCATAAGCTTTAAATTCATAAGTCATGCATATTAGGACATAATCTTCATAAACTTGAAATCATGAATTAGTAAGTACATTAAGAGTCAGATCTTCCCTAATAGCCATAAATCATCAATTGAAACATGAGAGGATTGAACCCATAGAGATATCATGAAAAATTGCATGGAATTGGGTTAAAACCTAGAATTTAACAATTTAGAACCTAAGGAGTAGAAATCATGGATTTGGAATTGAAAGGGCATTAGGGTGGAAGATCTTTCCCCATTCATAACCCTACATACCTAGGTAAATAACTCCTAGACTTGTCTTGAAAACCAAATTAAAATTTGATGAAGAACCCTAGCCTTGATCTTGAGAGGAATACCCAAATATCATTTTTTGAAGGGAATAAATAATTTAGCTAAGTTAAACCCATTTAATCTGACCCTTAGGAAGCCTAAAACGTCACCTAGGAGTTAAAAGCATAGGATTTTATCAAAATTCCCTTGGACTGCCAAAATTTTAAAACAACAGGCAGGACCAAAGACCCCTAAAATGGATCGTGGGCACATATAACGGACTAGTCCATTCGTTGTTTCCCATCCTTCTTTTGAAATTCTCTTAATCTGATTCAACGACCACCAATGATGACCCATACAATTAAATAATAGTTCATATAATCCCCTTGTGGGTTCTGGGCTAACTTTTGGAAGTTCACTGGAACTAATTAATCAACGACCCATTGGTTGGAAGGATGAGTCGTCCTATGACTCGTTGTATGGCCCTGGTGTCATTTTTCTACTGTTTCTGCTTAAATTCTCATGTCTGATCTAAGAGACTTTTCAAAGTATTACTTGCCCTAGGGTAAATTATTGGATATTCTACCCAAGAGAAGAAAGATTAGCTCTTTAAAATAGAACTCCACACTTCTTTTCCCCATCCTTCATCAAGAACATTGAATTGAAGGAAAAAATAAGATTTTCACCAATTTCATGGCAGCAGCTTGGCGCCCAAGTAGGTTATGATTTACTTTTAGTTTATACATGGATTAGTGAATTATATACACATATACAATTTATGGGTATAGGTAAATATATACAAGATTAGAATTCGAATGAAACTAACATAAGAAAAGTGGATTCCTATATGGTAAATTGATTATAAAGCATGACTATATTATCCTAATGATGGATAAGAGGGCGAGGTAGTAAGTCCTATTTTCTGTAATATTGATGTCTTATATTTTTGTAGTAAATTCACTCTTCTAATCTTAATGAAAGGATGACTAATAGTATAGATATAATTGTCCTAAACGGGAACTCGAAAGGAAGAAAGAAGCAAGGACTAATGTAGTTTGTAGTTAATTATTCATGAATTTAAGGCAATCTTAGGATAGAATAATTGTTGTAGAGTTTGTGAGAATTATGAGTGAAATAATAATTATGATAAGGACAAACACATGTCTATGAATAAGTCCACCCTTAAAATGGAATTGGTAATCCTAGTGTGAGAATTTATGATGAATGTTGTTGTCAATTGTTAGGTCCTTATGGCCGAGTTGGAATGATTGAACTGATAAATTGATTGAGTTTATTGTAATGACATGTATGTCATTACAAGAGAAAATCAACTTTGAATACTCTAACAGGGCTAGACTATGGATAGAAAAGTATTGTGGGGTGAGCTAGTGAACAATTTGTTGTTTTTAGGGAGCTAGTGGTTACGATAAATTACTACAATGATGGAATTTTCACTGCAGTGAGACCGTGGTAACAATTGATGTTCCACCGTGACAAATCAGGAGAGCAACTGCTGGATCAACTGTAATGGCATCCTCACCACCATAGCGAGTCTGCTGCAGTGGAAAAGTGACCGCTGCAGCGGACGACAGGAATCAGAAAGTGGATTTTAAGTGGAATTTCATGGGTTATACCTCATTATTTTTGAAGCACGAAATCTCAAGAACTGAAGGCGATTTTTCCCTAGAGAAATTGAAACTCCTTCTCAAGGTAAGACACTTGAATTGCTATCCTTATAATTGATTACATAAACACCTAGAAATTTAGGAAGAACCTCTAATGGTGATTTGCTAGCAAAGAAACCCTAGGTTGATAGAACTAGGATTGAATCATGAAGAGCTGATGGGAGCTTGATGTTTGGTTTAAAGGGGAGTAATGATCTCTTCCCCCCATGTGTAGTTGTTAAAGAATGTAGTTCATGTGGGAATTGAGACATAGAAATAGGTAAAATTGGGATTTACTATTAAAATTGCCTTAAAGGGTGGGTTTGAGTTCCCAAAATCATTGTAGGGGTGATAGGGTACTAAACTGTGCTATATTCTTGTTTTAGACCTTGCGCAGTCAGAAGCATTGAGGAAGGGCAAGGCTCCAATAGAGTGATTGCTTTTGAACCCTATCAAATCGAGGTAGGTTATGATTAGAAGAGTTAGACTTTATATAATGACATGTATATATGTGTAATGATAATGAGTTGATTTCGTCTATGGATATTAGTTATGGTGATGATTGCCTTGTTAAAATTCAATTGTTGAATTAACACTGATATGATGTCGCCACCAAATCGATGTGGAATTGTGTTGAACTGTTAAGTTTGTTCTTTGCATTTTCATTGAAGTTAATGATGAATTATTTAAAATATTTGAGTGAGGGAGGTAGATAGTGATCTCCTGAATGTCATTATGACAAACTCAACTATGATATAATTACCTTAAAAATGAATAAGGATAATGAAAATATCCTGAGATGAGAAGCTCATGGCCGAGAGGAGTATCTGGGCCAGCAATATTTAATTGAATGACTCATGTTCGAGTGGAGAATCTGGTTGAGAATATGAGTGGTAATGGGTACCATGCTGGTTGTTATACCCCGGGAACCCAAGGATCATATCCGAAAGTAAAAATAGAGAAAAACAGAAAATTCACACCAGGTAACAGAACGACCTATAAGGTGAGCGTGAGGAGTGACCACGAGTCATGAGGTGACTCTTGTTCAACATGGTGTGGCAAGGCCTGAGTGAGGAGGACACGGGCTTGACCACAAGTCGTGGTCATACCTCACAACTCATGAGCTCACCCGTGGTCAACCCTGGAGGATTGGCAAGTTGGAATGGACAGTGTAGGCCACGGAAGGTGACCACGAGTAGTGTTCTGACCTCACGACTTGTGAATTCACCCGTGGAGTTCCCTTGGATGTTTGGGAAGTGGACTCAATGGATCAAGGCCACGAGTCGTGCCCCATGGCAACGACCCGTTAAGTCCCTCGTGGGTACTCGCGACCAAAATTTCCTGCATTTTAATAAGGTTGTTTTCGTAACTTCCTAAGTCTCTAAGGATTAAACTACGTCATTTTGGATATTTTTCTAAGTAAGTTAGATGGGTTAAGCCCTTTATGCATGCCCATTCTCATGCAAAAGCTTAGAGAGGTTTTTGGGAGATTCAAGGCCTTCTTCCCCAAATTTTCATCAATTTCTTTGTGGGTGTTCAAGGAACTTTAAGTCCATCCATTCCCAGGTATGTAGGGTTTTAAAATGGGTGGAATTCTTCCTCACCCATGCCCAATTTTGATTTAAATCATAAATTCTCCTATTCAAATCTATTGGGTTTTACTCAAATGCATGAAATTGTGATTTCTCTTTTTGGGTATGATTTAATTGAGTTGTAATTATTAAATTATGAATGATGGGAAGGTTTTATTAATATTTTCTTTAATTCATGTTTCAAACTTTTAAATACAAAATGCCCATTTGATGAAAGTTCATGGAAGTTATGATTTATGATGAATACTCTATAATTTGAGTTTATTGATGATGGAAAAGCATGAATTTCAAGTTACCTATGTTTAAGAGCATGTATTGGATGAATTGAATATGATGAAGTATTGGTTAATGACCACATATTGAAGAATGGTCTACGATTTATGAAACGAATTTCATGATTTATAGATTTATGATGTTAGCCGATAAAAAAAGGCCCATGATTCTTGGATAAGCATGTTTTAAAGGGGATCAATGATGATAAATATTTTATCTTAGCTAATGAATTTTTATGCATGATGTTAATAATTTATGTATGAGCCTATATGCATGTTTTTGGGAGCCGTGTCTAGTACCGAGTAATATATTGATAATGATCACGTCCACCATGGGTTGTAAATGATATGATGTATTGATAATGATCCCCTCAAATGTGATATCACACCTTATGCATGACCCTCGCTTGGCAAGCCAGGGTCGGCTCTGCCCACTTGAGCGAGATAGTGGGGCATCATGAAAGGCTCTACCATGATGATGTTGGTTATGACGAGTCCTCCCATTGTTCCGCATGTCTTATGAATTGTTATTTCTATGTTATTAGATCAAGTTATGTTTTGATAAAGTTTACTTACAATTATGATAGTGAATGATTTATGAATGATTTGAATGTCTTGAGCCTTATGTTTTCTTAAGAAGTTTATAATACAAGCATGATGTCCTTCTTCTATGTTTATTTATAAGTTTTATTATACTTTTAAAATGTCCGTTTTACTTACCTTACATACTCGATACATTCCACGTATTGACCGCATACTTTCTATGTTGTATCATTTCATGATACAGGGTCTAGATCTCAGGCTCATCCTAAGCCTTCGTGTTCAGCTTATTGGTGAGTCCTCATGTTTCGAGGGATGCTTGATTTACTTTCATGTTGTTTATGTTCAGTTGGGTCGGGTTCATTGGGATGTTTTCCCATCAACCTATCTTATGTATTAGAGGCTTTCAGACAGTTATGTAGTGCCGCACCGTGTATACCCCTAGTATTTCTTGATGTTATGCGATAACTATGTTTTCGCTATGCTTTGTGATTATCATTCCACTCATTTGAATAAGATTAGTTGTATGCATGTGCCATTGGTCGACTTGGGGTCCCTCGGGGTCCCTTGTCCCATGTGTATGATCTAGGTGTACGTTTGGGTCGTGACAAACTTGGTATCAGAGCCATAGATTTGAAGTGTCCTAGGGTGTTTGAAAGCCGCGTTAAGTAGAGTCTTTTTCATGAGGGTGAAGCGTGCCACACCTATGATAAAGAGGCTACTAGGAATTTAGGAAATGTTCCCTTCTTTCATGTTCTATGTCGTGCGATGAAAAGCCTCTCCATTCTTCTAATTCGTGCAATTCGTGATTGTAGAATTATGGCTCCTAGAAGAATGAACAGAAGGAGGAATATAAACGATGAAGGCCACGGAGATGGAAATGACCATGGGCATCAGCAAGCCCCACCTATTCCGGAGCCCTAGGCACCAGAGCCAACTGCCGACGCCGAGTTTCGGGCTGCGATTCAGATCTTGGCGTAGGCCTTTACCACTCAGGTCAATCAGTAGGCTGTTGCGCAGGTTCCACAGAATGGCAATGCAGCGACAACTTGGATTAGAGACTTCTTGAGGATGAACCATCTCGAGTTCACGATATCAAAGGTGGATGAGGATCCACACGAGTTCATTGAAGGGATCTTGAAGGTCACTTAGGTTACAGGGGTGAAAAATGGGGAGTGTGTAGACTTGGCCTCATATCAGCTAAAAGAGGTCGCTCATATTTGGTATAAACAATGGAAGGACAGTAGCGCAGCAGGTGCAGGCCCTATCAGTTGGGATGAGTTCCACATGGCCTTTCTTGACAGGTTCTTCCCTCGGGAGATGAGGGAATTGAAAGCAACTGAGATTGTTAACCTCAAGCAAGGAAAAATGACAGTGCTGGAGTATTCACTTGAGTTCACCCAGTTGTCAAAATACGCCCCAGAGTTGGTGATGGATCAGAGGGCGTGGCGGTTAGCGCCAAAATCGATTCTATTACCTTGCCTCACGCCAAGAGAAGGATACTTCGCTAGATGCGGTCACTAGTATGTTGCATGTCTTTCATATTGATGTTTATTCCTTGTTAGAACTGGGAGCTACATTGTCTTTTGTGACTCCTTACATTGCTTGTAACCTTGGAGTTAGTTCCGAGACCTTGTCAGAACCGTTTTAAGTTTCAACACCTGTTGGTGATTCGATCATAGATAGACGAGTATATAGAGGATGCCCGGTCACTGTGTTGCATAAGGTTACCCCTGCAGACCTTGTAGAGTTAGCCATGACTGACTATAATATTATTTTTGGCATGGATTGGTTGTTTGCATGTTATGCTTCGATTAATGGTAGGACCTGCACCGTAAAGTTTTGTTTTCTGGGTGAGTCAAATTTGGAGTGGAAGAGTAGTTCGGTAGTGCCAATAGGTCGGTTTATTTCCTATCTTAGGGCTAGAAAGATGATCTATAAGGGATGCATTTACCACCTAGTAAGGGTTAAGGATGTGGAGTCTGAGATCCCGACTATCCAATTAGTTCTGGTGGTGTGCGAATATCCAGAGGTGTTTCCCGAGGATTTGCCAGGTGTTCCTCCAGATAGGGAAATTGATTTCGGTATTAATCTATTGCCAGATATGCAGCCTATTTCTATCACTCCTTATTGGATGGCTCCAGTCGAGCTAAAGAAATTAAAGGATCAGTTAAAGGATTTGTTTGACAAGGGCTTCATTAGACCGAGCCAGTCTCCTTGGGGTGCACCAATTCTATTTGTTCGAAAGAAGGACGGTTCCCTTCGCATATGTATTGACTATTGGCAATTGAACAAGGTTACCGTCAAGAACAGGTACCCCTTACCTAGGATCGATGATTTGTTTGACCAGCTTCAAGGTGCCAAGTGTTTCTCCAAGATTGATCTTAGGTCCGAGTATCAACAGCTCAGAGTTTAGGAGAGTGACATCCCAAATACTACTTTCAAGACTCAGTATGGTCACTACGAATTTTTTATTATGTCTTTCATACTAACCAATGCCCCCTCAGCTTTTATGGATTTAATGAATAGGGTGTTCAAGGCATATCTGAACATGTTCGTGATTGTATTCATCGATGACATTCCTATATACTCTTGGAGCGAGGAGGAGCATGCCACTCATTTGAGGATAGTGCTGTTCGGCTGTCTGATGACTACACGCAAGTGCACGTGGTCGAACAAGTAGTAAGTGGCTTAAGTAAGCCAAGTATCGATCCCACAGGGACTGTACTACAGGGCAAAATCACCTCAAGTGTCAATTTACTTTACTCTAAAAATGAAGACAACAGTGGGAAGAAAAGTTTTTATATTTTGTTATCTAATTTTATACTACAGCTAAAATAAATATACAAGTGAGTCTGAACTATGAATGTGAGCATG
>JACEIK010000210.1:510262-522257 GCA_018107945.1 Datura stramonium | reverse complement strand
GTATGTGATGTCTGAATTCAGTTTAGCTATGTAGTTCCTTTCGGAGGTAGTCATTCCGTCAGTTTTCGACTTAAATGACTGGTAATTGTATATGGTGATAGCTTGTTTTTGAGTTTTCTGCATGTTTCTAACATTCAAGGACGAATGTTCCAAAGGGGGAGACATTGTTATACCCCAGGAACCCAAGGATCAGACTTGAAAGTAAAAATGGAAAATTCACACCAGGTCACAAAATGACCCATGAGGTGAGTCGTGAGGAGTGACCATGAGTTGTGAGGTGACTCGTGGTCAGTATGGTGTGGCAAGGGCTGAGTGAGGAGGCCACAGGCTTGACCACGAGTTGTGGTCAGACCTCACGACTCGTGAGGTCACCCGTGGTCAACTCTGGAGGATTGGTAAGTTGGAATGGACAGTGTAGGCCACAGAAGGTGACTATGAGTCGTGGTCTGACCTCACGACTCGTGAAGTCACCCGTGGAGTTCCCTTGGATGTTTGGGAAATGGACTCAACGGATCAAGGCCATGAGTCGTGCCCTATGGAAACGACCCGTTAAGTCCCTCGTGGGGACTGCGACCAGAATTTTCTGCGTCTCAATAAGGGTGTTTTCGTAACTTCCTACATCTCTAAGGCCTAAACTACGTCGTTTTGGATATTTTTCTGAGTAAGATAAGATGGGTTAAGCCCTTTATGAATGCCCATTCTCATGCAAAAGCTTAGAGAGGTTTTTGGGAGATTCAAGGCCTTCTTCCCCAAATTTTCATCAATTTCTTTGTGGGTGTTCAAGAAACTTTAGGCCCATCCATTCCCAAGTATGTATGGTTTTAAAATGGGTGGAATTCTTCCTCACCCATGCCCAATTTTGATTTAAATCATCAATCCTCCCATTCAATCTATGGGGTTTTACTTAAATGCATGAAATTGTGATTTCTCTTTGTGGGTATGATTTAATTAAGTTGTAATTATTGAATTATGAACGATGGGCAGGTTTTATTATTATTTTATTTAATTCATGTTTCAAACTTTTAAATCCAAAATTCCCATTTGATGAAAGTTCATGGAAGTTATGATTTATGATCAATACTCTATAATTTGAGTTTATTGATGATGGAAAAGCATGATTTTCAAGTTACCCATGTTTAAGAGCATGTTTTGAAGGAATTGAATATGATGAAGTATTGAGCAATGCCCACATGTTGAATAATGATCTATGATATATGAAACGAATTTCATGATTTATCGATTTATGATGTTAGCCGAAAAAAAAGGGACCATGATTCTTGGATAAACATGTCTTAAAGGGGATCAATGATGATAAATGTTATATCTTATCCAATAAATTTTTATGCATGATGTTAATGATTTATGTATGAGCCTATATGCATGTTTTTGGGAGCCATGTCTAGCACCGAGTAGCCCGACATTCAAAGGACTGCGCTAGTGTCTCATAATCACGTGCCATCGTGGGTTGAAAATGATATGATGTATTGATAATGATCCCCTCAAATGTGATATCATGCCTTATGCACGACCCTCGCCTGGCAAGCCAGGGTCAGCTCTGTCCAATTGAGCGAGACAGTGGGGCATCATGAAAAGCTCTACCATGATGGTGTCGGTTATGACGAGTCCTCCCATTGTTCTGCATGTCTTATGCATTGTTATGTCTATGTTATTGGCTCAAGTTATGTTTTAATAAAGTTTACTTATGATTATGATAGTGAATGATTTATGAATGATTCGAAAGTCTTGAGCCTTATGTTTACTTACGAAGTTTATAATACAAGCATGATGTCCTTCTTCTATGTTTATTTATGAGTTTTATTCTACTTTTAAAATGTCCGTTGTACTGACCTTGCATCGGGACATTTCACGTACTGACCACATACTTTTTATGTTGTATCGTTTCATGATACAGGGTCCGGATCTCAGGCTCATCCTCATCCTTAGTCCGTCTCAGCCTTCGTGTTTAGATTATTGGTGAGTCCTCATGTTCTGAGGGCCGTTTGATTGACTTTCATGTTGTTTATGTTCAGTTTGGTCGGGTTAGTTGGGGGTGTTGTCCCATCAACCCATCTTATGTATTAGAGGCTTTCAGAAAAGTATGTAGTGCCCCGCCGTGTATACACCAAGTATTTCTTGATGTTATTCTATAACTACGTTTTTTCTATGCTTTATGATTATCATTCCGCTCATTTGAATAAGATTAGCTGTATGCATGTGCCATGGGTCGACTTGGAGTCCCTCGGAGTCCCTTGTCCCGTGTCTATGATCCGAGTGTATGTTCGGGTAGTGACACCGGTACAGTACATGAATTTCTAGAGTCCCCTGTAGGTCATGAATGGGAAGGTAGAAATAAGACCCTCTAGTATGTATGCACATTAAGGTTTAGTGATGGAGTGTTCATGGTGATATGACAAAGGCGTGTGCCCGACATTTCATCATTCTTCTATTATGCAATGTACTGTAAGAATGTTAGAATTTGGAATAAATAAGTGCTATGTGGCTAAACTGGGCTTTTGATCATGTGTTTGTTATCTAACCGTGAAGGTGTGTGCCCGACATTTCATCATTTATCTATTTTAAGAATGTTAGAATTTGGAATAAGTAAGTTCCATGTGGCTGAACTGGGCTTGTGATCATGCGTTGTTATCTGAACGTGAAAGATGTTGCAAAGACTTGATGTTTGATAGAGTTAAATGAAAACTAGAATTTGAGTTGTGCCATCATTGTTATGAACTGCTCTATATTGCATGTGATTATGTAGTATTTTCGTGTGTCAAATGTTAGTAACTTGTACGTTTCTGAATGAATGAGATGATGTGTCAGTTGCAAGAGTTGGTGAAATAACTAAGATGCAACTAATTTTTGAGCTACTACCCAAGGTAGTACCTCTGCAATGGGGCATGTACCGCTACGGAGAGACCGCAATAGTGGTTAAGTGGCCGCTGTAGCGAAGGGCCTAATCCAGTGAGCTGGCCGATTGTCACTGTGCAGAGCTAAATTTCCTGAAATGTATATTATATATATGAATTTTGTTCTGTACTGGTTTCATATTGTTGTTTTCATGTTTATATGTTATTATATAAGATCGGCCGATGATGTCTACTAGTACTGTGTTTCGTACTGACGCTACTCCTGCACTTCTTTTTTGAGTGCAGAATCTGATTTCGCAAGTTCATCACGACCTCACCTTTACAGTAGCGATGGAATATTGAAAGGTCACTGATGCAGGATGTGATGTCCTACTCCTACCTCGAAGATTTCTCTCTTTTGGATATTTGCAGTTTTAGTTCTTTTAGATATAGACAATTTTTAGGCTTGTGTCAGACGTCTGAAGTGCAATCACAATAATTTTCTATGAATATTTGTAGGAGTTGGTTGTTTCCTTTCTGTTTATTCATTCAAGTATAGTTAGATTTTGTTGTTACTTTTAATTTTAAGGATTTTTTTTTTATAAATTTGTGGTGTCGAGGAAATTGTTGGGAAATGTTGGTTCAACCACTAGGAGTTAGCATGGGTGCCAATCAAAGCCATTTGAGTCCTGACAAAGTTGGTATCAGAGTCGTTGGTTCATCGATCTCATTGCACTAAGACGGGCCTGGTAGAATCTCGCGGATCAGTGCGGAGATGTCCGTAACTTATCTTTGAGAGGCCGTAGGACTTTAGAAAAATTCCTTTCTTCTATACTTTCATGCGATTACTTGACCCCAATTGGTATCTAACAACTCTTCTTTATTTCTCTCACGGATGGTGAGAACACACACAGGCGGAAACAAAGAAGTAGCACCGAGCCAGTAGCAGCAGCCGCAGTTCACGGTAGAGGTCGAGGCTGAGGTCGCGAGTGAAGGCTTACCGTTGCCATAGGAGGGGCTCCACTCCAGCTCTAATTTCAGAGAGGTTTGCATCTCCTGTACCATCGACAGTTCAAGAGAGGGTGGCTGTTGACGTGGAGGTTCCGACTCAGGGAGAAGCTGTAGCCGCTCCAGCATCCTCTGAGGTTCTGGCTCAGTTAGCCTCGTGGGTAATGGGGCAGCACCAGCAACTCCTGCAAGATAATAGTTCGGGATACAACATGCAGCTGTTGTGGCTCCTCGCATTGATGATATCTCAGAGGCTATTATGTTCCTGAGGCCGGTGGTTGGGCCGGTGATGACAAGGGTGGAACATGACTTGTTCTGGAGGTTCACCAAGATGAAATCTCCCACTTTTTACGGTATTGAGGTGGATGATGCCTACGAATTCATAATCGACTACCATAAGAGGCTCCACAAAATGGGGGCAGTGGAGAAGTATGGGGTGGAGTTTGTCACCTTCCAGTTGATGGGCGATGCGAAGCTCTGGTGGAGGCAGACTAGCAGGGTCACCACCATTGACCTAGACCCAGTTTTACTCCACCTTTCTGGAGAATTATTTATCTATTACCTTGATGGATAGGAAGTGGGATGAGTTCACCACCATCGAGAGGGGGGCTCTTTAGTTACAGCTTACGAGGCTCGATTTCACTCTCCGTCCAGGTATGTCTTGCTCCTACTACCCATAGAGGAAGAGAGGATCATGTAATTTGTTAAGGGACTGAATGTGGGACTTTAGTTATCGAATCTTCAGATGGTTTTTGTAGGTAAGACCTTTCAGGAGGTATTAGAATATGGAGGGGGTGAAACAGGATGATTACGCAAAAAATACCGAGAAGAAGGCTCAGAAGGTTGGTTCTTACAACGACTCTTTTTCCCAGACTCTACAACCACAGGGCTACTCAGGACGCCCTATTCAGTCAGCTATGTAGGTGTCAATTGGGGATTCATTAGGAACCACTCCATGACCAGCAGGTACAGTCGGAGGTAACTAGGTGGTTCGCTCAGATTTCGGGACTCGTCCTATTTCTTCGATTATGTATCAAATACTAGTGATTGAGAAGGTATGTCATGAGCTTAGAGAGTATGGTCACATCTGTAGATGGTGCCCCTGGTTTGGACAGGGTGGGCAAATTGTTCCACATGCAGAGCTCTGTCCCTATCGGGTGATGAGGGAGTGCATTCAACTGGGATTGCCCCTAGTTAGGAAGGGGCAGTCAGCCAGTGGTTAGGGGTGACACACAGACTAGTAGAGGAGGTGCTCAAACCAGAAGGGGTGGTATTCAATTCGGTAGAGGGGTTGCACAGCCCAATCACGACGATTCTCAAGCTGGAGGTCAGACTCACTTCTATGCATTCCCAGGTAGGCCCAAGGCAGAGGCTTCTGACACTGTTATCACATCTACAATCTTTGTGTCCAAAAAAATGGATATGGATTTTTTTGATTCTGTTTCTACTTTTTTCTATGTCTTTGCTTATTTTTCATTTGGATAGAATCTTGCTTATGATATGCTTGCATTGTTGACTTTATGGGGTTTGATACTCTGGTAGATTTAGTGATCTTAGACATGGTAGATTTTGTTGTGATTCTGTGGATTAGCTGGTTATCTCCTTACCATGCCATAATGGATTTCCATGCTAAGACTATCACTATATCAGGGTCAGAGTCATCCAGGTTGGAGTGGAAAGGGAATTGTAGTCATGCTCTTAATAAAATCATTTCTTATATTTGTGCCCATAAATTGATAGCGTAGGGTTTTTTTAGCATATCTAGATCATATTCGGGATACCGGTTTCGAGAGTCCTTCCATAGAGTTGGTCCTGGTAGTTTGTGAATTCTTAGAGGTATTCCCTCCAAATCTACCCGGTATGCCGCCAGACCATGATGTTGATTTCTGCACGGATTTAGAGCCAGGGACTCGACCTATTTCTATTCCTCCATATAGAATGGCACTAGTTGAGTTTAAAGAACTCAAGGAGAAGTTGCAAGAACTGCTTAGTAAGGGGTTTATCAAGATGTGTGTCTCTCCGTGGTGTACCCCGGTCTTGTTTGTGAAAAAGAAAGACGATAGCTTGTGGATGTGCATTGATTATTGTCAGTTGTACAAAATAAATATTCAAAATAAGTACCCTCTCCATCGAATAGATGATTTTTTTGATCAGTTACAGGAGGCAACAATGTTCTCAAAGATTGACCTGAGGTTGGGCTATCACCAGCTAAAACTTCGGGCTGAGGATATTCCCAAAATAGCTTTCCTGGCATTATGAGTTCCTAGTCATGTCCTTCGGACTAACTAATGCCCCACCTACATTCATGGGTTTGATGAATAGTATATTCAAACCCTATTTAGATTCATTTGTAATTATTTTTTATTGATGATATCTTGGGGTACTCTAAGAACAACAGGAGCATGAAAACCATTTGAGAATCATGTTGGGGTTTCTGAAGGAGAAGCAGTTGTATGCCAAATTCACCAAATGTGAGTTTTGGTTGGAGTTGGTGTCTTTTCTAGGACATGTAGTCTATAAAGAGGGAATTAAAGTGGATCCGCAGAAGGTGGCAGTGGTCAGAAAGTAGGCTAGGCCTACTACCATGACAAAGATTCCGAGTTTCATAAGGCTGGCCAATTACTACCGCCGATTTGCAAAGGGGTTTGCATCCATTGCCTTAATATTGAAAAGGTTGACTCAAAAGGATGTACCTTTCCAGTGGTCTGAGGAATATGAAGAGAGTTTTCAGATGCTTAAGATCCTGTTAACCATGGCAACTATCCTAGTATTACCGTTGGAAGGTAAATACTTTTTGTTTATTATGATGCCTCACAGTCTAGGTTGGGTACTGTGTTAATGTAGGAATGGCAAGTCATTTCTTATGACTCGAGATAGTTGAAGGTGAACGAGAAGAATTACCCCATACATCACCTGAAACTAGCAATGGTGGTGTTTACCCTGAAAATCTAGAGGCATTACCTGTACGGGGCCCATTGCAAGGCATTCACAAATCTTCGTAGTGTGCAATATGTGTTCTCCCAGAAAGACCTCAACCTGAGATAAAGGAGATGGATGGAGCTGCTGAAAGATTATGATGTGAGGATTCTGTATCACCCAGGAAAGGAATATGTGGTTGCATATGCGTTGAGCCGAAAAGCAGTGAGTATGGGTAGATTAGCGTGTTTGGAAGCTACTCAGCGGCCAATAGCCAGAGAAGTCCAGACACTGGAAAACAACCAAAAGAGACTTTCATTGATAGAATCAGGTGCGATACTAGCTAGTATGGAGGCCAAGTCATCACTGTTAGAGGAGATAAAAGCTAGAAAATTTGAGGATGAGAAACAGGGTAAGATTCGAGACAAGGTTTTGTGAAGGGAGGCTAAGGAAGTAGTGCTGGACGCTGAAGGATTCATAAGAATAAAGGGACGTGTGTGTGTTCCTCAAGTTAGTGAGATAATTAAAACCCTTCTGGTAGAAGCTCACAACTCGAGGTACTCCATACATCTTGGGGCTACCAAAATGTACCATGACTTGAAGTGACATTATTAGTGGAGTAGGATGAAGAGGGACATTGTGAATCATGTCTCCCAGTGTTTGCACTACCAACAAGTGAAGTATGAATGCCGGAAGCCTAGGGGACTACTTTAGAGGATGCCCATCTAGAGTGGAAATGAGAGAAAATAGCAATGGACTTCGTGGTGGGTCTTCCAAAGATATTGGGGAAGTTTGACTCTATTTGGGTCATGTTGACAGGCTGACCAAATCTTCCCACTTATTGCCTGTCCAAGTAAGTCGAGAGATTGGCCAAGCTATATGTGAAAGAAGTGATTTAGTTGCGAGGACTTTGCAGGTAGGGGTGTTGATTTTGATTGTGTCAGATAGGGGTACTCAGTTCACTTTTCATTTCTAGAGGACTTTGCAGGAAGAATTAGGTACAAGGTTGGATTTGAGTACATCTTTCCACCCTTAGAAAGACGGTCAGTCAGAAAGGACCATCCATGTATTAGAGGATATGCTCCGAGCCTGTGTGATACATTTTGGAGGCTATTGGAATAAATTCTTACCCTTGACAGAGTTCTTTTGTACAATAGTTATCACTCAAGCATGGGGCCATTTGAAGCTCTGTAAAGGAGTAAATGCCAGTCTCCAATTAAGTAGTTCAATGCATTCGAGGTGAGACCCCGGGGAACCAATTTTCTTAAGGAGAACATGGAAAAGATTTGGGTAATTTAAGAACGTCTGATAGCTACTCAAAGAAGGTAGAAATAGTATGCAGAAAAGAAAGTTACGAACATGGAGTTCATGGAGGGAAAGCAGGTATTGCTCAAGGTATCTCCCATGAAGGGGATAAGGTGGTTTGGTAAGTGGGGCAAGCGTAGCCCGAGATACATTGAGTCATTTCAGATTCTTCGATGTGTGGGAGAGGTAGCGTGTGAGCTGGTCTTGCCGCCAAGGTTGTTAGGGTATATCCAACCTTCCATGTGTCCATGTTGAATAAATACTATGGGGATGGATGGTACATCATCAAATGGGACTCCGTGTTGCTAGATGAGAACTTGTCCTATAAGGAAAAGCCAGTGACGATATTAGATAGGGAGGTATTCAAGATGAGATCAAAAGAGATTACAATGGTAAAGGTGCAGTGGAAGAATCATCCAATAGAGGAAGAAACTTAGGAGACTGAATCTGACATGCGAATCAAATATCCTTAATTATTTGTGGGATTTGGTATCCTCTCTTCTTTGCTTTTGAAAATCATTCGGCAATGAACGGTGTTTTAATTGGTATATGATGTAATGACCTGTATGTCATTACAAGGGGAAATCAACCTCGAATACTGCAATGGAGATAGACTATGGATAGAAAAGTGTTGTGGGGTGAGCTAGTGAATTTTTTTTTGTTTTTGGAGAGCTATTGGTTATGGTGAACCATGCAACGATGGAATTTTTGCTACAGCGAGACCATGGTAATGTTCGAAGTTCCGCCGACTGGGTGAGAAGCCTTCGAATTCTCTATAGTGGCATCCTGACTGCAATAGAAGGTCCATTGCATTGGAAAAGTGACCTCTGCAGTGGACGATAACAATCAGAAAGTGAGTTTTAAGTGGGATTTCAGGGGTTATACTCCATTATTTTCAAATCACAAAGTCTCAAGAACTGAAGGCGATTTTTCCCTGAGCAATTGATAGTATACTGAGTTGGGTTATATTCTTATTTTAGACCTTGCATGGTCAGAAGCATTTAGGAAGGGCACGCCTACAATAAAGTGATAGCTGTTCGAACCCTCCCAGATCGAGGTAGGTTATGTCTAGAGGAGTTAGACTTTATATAATGACCTAAATGTATGTGTAATGATAATGTGTTGATTTGGTATATGGATAATAGTTGTGGTGATGATTGCCTGTTAAAATTCAATTATTGAAATGACTCTGATATGATGTTGCAACCAAATCGATGTGGAATTGTGTTGAACTGTTAAGTGTGTTCTTTGCATTGCCATTGAAGTGAATGATGAATTTTTTAAAATATTCGAGTGAGAGAGGTAGAATGTGATCTCCTGAATGACATTATAATGAACTTTGCTATGATATAATTACATTGAGAATGAATACGGATAATGAGAATATCTTGAGATGAGAGGCTCGTGCCCGAGGGGAGCATCTGGGCGAGCAATATTTGATTGAGTGGCTCGTGTCGGAGGGGAGCATCCGGATAAGCATATGAGTGGGAGCAGGTACCATGCCGGTACAGTACATCAATTTCTAGAGTCCCCTACAGGTCATGTCTGGAAGGGCAGAAATAAGACCCTCTAGCATGTGCGCACATCGAGGTTTAGTGATGGAGTGCTCATGGTGATATCACGGAGGCATGTGCCCAGCATTTCATCATTTCTCTATTATGTAATGTATTGTAAGAATGTTAGAATTTGGAATGAATAAGTGCTATGTGGTTGAACTAGGCTTGTGATCATGTGTTGTTATCTGAATGTGGAAGAAGTTTCAAAGACCTATTGTTTGATGGAGTTAAATGAAAACTAAAGTTTGAGTTGTGCCATCATTGTTATGATCAACTGTATATCGCATGTGATTATGTAGTATTTTTGTGTGTCGAATATTAGTAACTTATATGTTTCGGAATCAATGAGATGATGTGTGAGTTGCAAGAGTTGGTGAAATGATTAAGGTGCATCTAAGTCGAGCTACTGCCCGGTGCTATACCGCTGTAGTGGAATATGTTCCGCTATTGCTAGACCATAATAGCGGTCGAGTGATCGCTGCAGTGAACAGCCTAATCCAGTGAGCAGGCCGACTGTCACTTGTGCAAAGCTAAATTTCCTGAATTGTGTATTGTATATATGAATGGTGTTCTGGACTAGTTTCATATTGTTGTTTGGATGCTTATATGTTATTACGTAAGGTCAGCAGATGATTTCTACCAGTACTATTTTTCATATTGGCGCTACTCCTGCACTTCTTTTTTGAGTGCAGAATATGATCCCAGATGTTCATCACGACCTCACCTTCAGAGCAGCTACAAAATATTGAAAGGTGAGCAATGCAGGATGTGTTGTATTACTCCTTCAAAAATGTCTCTCTTTCAGACATTTGCAGTTTTAGTTCTTTTAGTTATAGACAATTCTTTGGCTTGTGTTAGATATTTGAAGTGCAATGACAATTGGTTTATGTGATTATTTATAGGAGTTGATTGTTTCCTTTCTGTTGACTCATTCAAGAATAGTTAGATTTTGCCATTTTATTTAATTTGAAGGATGTTATTTTCTTTCTGAATATGTGGTGTAGGGGAAACTATTGGAAAACATTGGTTCGCCTACTAGGGGTTAGTGTGAGTGCCAATCATGGCCATTTAAGTCGTGCCATTTATGCCATATATAGTTATTTGCGATTGAGAATTGTGACTAGGTAATGCTACTAAAATAAACTTCTAAATTGTTTTAACTTTGTGAATATAATTCAATATTTTGGTGTGATTTATGATAATCAATGTATACATGCTATTGTTTTCTTGTGTGATGATTGAATAAAGTATACTTAGGTATGATGAGGATGATATAGTAATACAACATTATTATTATATGAGAGGCTTGTTCCCGAGGTGAGCATCTAGATATCGGTTGTGTGATAATTGAGGAATATACCATTACTCTAATATGAGAGGCTTGTGTCTGAGGTAAGCATCGAGACGAGTGGTTGTGTGATAATTGAGGAATATTTCATTACTATGATTAGAGATCTTGTACATGTCTATACTAGAACATTAGCTAAAAAGTTGTTTAGTGTTTTGTATGTATATAGGGTGTTCCAGTTATTGATTTATGTTTAATTATAGTTATGAGGTCTATTGAGAAAAGTGGTACTTTAAAAAGGGTTCTCCTATCCGACTAGAGTCGAGTAGGTGCCCCCACAATCCTTCCAATTGTGTCGTGACAAGTTGGTATCAGAGTGTAGGTTACCGGTCTCACAAGTACAAGAGCAATGCCAAGTAGTGTCTTGTGGATTGGTGTGTAGATGTCCACATCTATTCTTCTGGAAGCTATGAGGCATCTAGGAAGTTTTTCCTATTATTATTTCCTTTCGTGCCGCCCTAGTTTATTATATGCCTAGGTTGAGCTTGATAGGTTGAGTTCAATTGGTATCTAGAAGATTCTAATTGGTATTTGACGACATAGACCATGTACGAACATTGACTAAAAGTGTGCGAATGAATTAAAAGTGAACGAGTATAAGATGTGAATAAGATAAGCAGTACCTGGGTGTGCCACTGCCTAGAAAGCTTTGTTGTAGTGGAAGTTTTATCTCTATAGCAGGATCGCTGTAGCAATATGTTAGTTGCTGACCGCTCCCGCATTAAGCGCGTCTGCAAGTGTACGGGTCGTGCAAGTAATATAGTGTCTCTTTTTAAGAACCGGATTGTCGAACCCACACGGACTGGACCCATTCCTCTAACTATCCATTTCTAGTGTGATCTTAAATACCTAAAATGTTGGTTATAGACATTTTCGAAGGAGATTAATTAAATCTAGTTTTGGTCAACGATAAATTTTGAAATTTCTCTAGGAGCAACATAGAGTTAAAACCAGATAATCATGCGATACTACGATTTGCAATGGGTTAAGCATGGAACTATCAATTGTTATTT
>JACEIK010000210.1:479387-504130 GCA_018107945.1 Datura stramonium | reverse complement strand
TTCTTCGAGTGGTGATGTGATAATCCCAAGTTGGTCTTTAATAACCCCCGTTTGTCAACCAAGCAAGGTGTTAGGTATATTTCTATCTTGAACACAAGATCATATCGCGAGATACAAACATGCTCCTCCAATTCTCATGTCCTGACCTAGGTAATGCTTTCTCAAGCTATTTCCCAAGCTAACATATATGTTTTCATGGTGATCAATCATAAAAACAACAAACAATCCAAAATGCAAGACGAAAACAACAATCAATAACTTAATTCCAAAATAATTTTGTAAAATCACAATCATAATTCATGGCTTCAACCCTAGAGGAAGGGTTCTAACCACTCATGTTCGTAAAACTACTCTACACTACTGCTAAACTAACATACTTACAAGAATTTGGTAGATGAGAAGGGAATTTGCCAACCCCTAGATGAGTTCTCCCACTTCTCCCTTCACTCCTAGGTAGTTTTCCATAATAAAATCGTGACCCATTGGAATTAGGAGCTAAGGGGCCTATTTATAATAAATGGAAAACGCGCACAATTTAGCTTGTCATGGAACGGCTCCGTGTCACGGAGTGTATTGCGGAGCACTGCCTCTGTGACACAGAGGTAACGCGAAGGCTCTCTGGAAATCACCCAAAAGTCGACCCTAAGCAGCACCTTGCTGCGTTGGCAGCGTGTCACGCTCCTTGGGAAGCGCGTTGGCACCTCTCTGTCGCGCAGCCTACCTGTCGTGGCATGTTGCCAACGCGCAGGTGGGCTGTTGGGCACAGCCTGCCTGCCGTGGCATGTTGCCGACGTGCAGGTGGGCTGTTTCGCGCATCTTCCCTGCCTACGTTTGTGTTTTAATTCTGATTCCAAGCCTCTACTTCACCAACTCATGGATTAGTCCCTCAAATTCATTGAAACCTACAAAACAAAGACTAATCATGTTGGTTAGTACATGTATTAACATTTATATAAAATTACATGAAAATGTATAAAATAACTTAGATAAACAAGACTAAACAAAGTTATAAAGCGTCACTCGGGCATGCTATTTTTCCCAAGATCAGCCGCCATAGCGCACCAATCAAACATATACTGTCTTTTTACGACGAGGCATTAGCCGCCACAACGTAATAAATGTGGAAAAAAATTTGACCGCTGCAGCAGATAGGCGCTAAGTAGAACCTAAATACCCTATTTTGGAAAACAAGTAGAATCACCCCAACATTATAAGGAACTCGTAAATATATGAACAAATTAAATGGAATACTTAAAGTTGGCCAAAACCAGGTTTTTTTCATTCGAATTCCACCGATGGGCACTCGTGCATCAAAAGAAGGAAATAAATTATCCAAATAAAAAGAATTTATACAAAACATATAGGGAAACAATTTTTTCAACAATAGCCTACAAGAGCAAGAAAACAATCTAAGTTGAGGGACAAGAGGAGGGAGATACACCGTGGCCACGTCTAGTTGGTCTCCCCATCACTACCGGCTCAAGGCTTGCTGGACTCCTTGTGGTAAAGCTCTCTAAGGAAGGAGAACTATTGGGCATCCTCCCTGGACACTTTGTGCAGCTTAGAACGGGGAGTGAGAGTCTTAAGGAGCTTCTTCGTCCCCTTCCACATCTTCCAAGTCAGCCCAAAGCTCTACGTGGTCCTGGGCTAGGGAACCGAGGGCGTGCTGAAATGCCTCAGTGCCACCTACTACAAAACTTGATGATGCACCATATGGGGCAGGCCTAGGAAAGCCCCTCAACAGCTTCTTCATGGCAGCCATGTACGCCGGAATACGCTCAAAGGGACCTAAAGGCTAGAAAGGGCTAGCCCCAAAACCACAGCCTTATTTGCCTTCATTGTCCTCCTTATCTGAGTCAGCCCTCCTTTTCTTCCTGCCTGCCCCGGTGCACCCTTCACCTGCAAAGGGTAAAAAGGCACATTGCATGCAATCATATCGTCCCCTTGCTCCCTGGGCACTCGTGCCCATGCATATAATATTGTAATAAGAGAAGGGAATAGAAGGATCGATTCTCTCTTGGCCACAAAATACATCCACTTCATAATATGCGACCCCATATTGACTGGCACCCGATCCATGATGCAAGCCACCACCAAGATCCGGTGGTAGGTCACATCGCTCATATTGTCGGAGGGACTGATTAATCTAAAAACTAGGGGTAGCCACCTCCAGGCCTCTATTCCAAAATAGGTGCTCCTGATCCCCATACGGCTAATTTTCTAGGTCATCCAGTTCCTCTTATCCTCCATCACTAATGTGTTAACCAACTAGTGCCCATTTTCATCCACATCCCTGGCCCAAAGCTAAGACTCAGGAGGATTGGGCAATCCTAGCACCTCATTGATAATGGCAACATTGATGATGAAAGTCTTATCCTGGACATAGATGCTTTGGTCCGGAAGGGCCTAGTTGACTGTGGGTAGCATGGCATTAAATTCCCTCACCTATTGTTCATTACTCGAGCACGGCTGCACCATCGGTGGCCCCTACTCATCTTATGCAAGATGACATAGAACTCCAAAGCCTCTCCACATCATTCATGATAAAACCCCACTCATGAATGAAGCCCTTAACCTTTTCTTAGTGTACCTCCTTTGGCACAGGTTGTTAACAAATCTGATGTAGTCAAGAGGGGCACCTCTTCGAGCCATAATATTGGTAAGTCCTGTAAATGCAACCACGTTAGATAAAACATTCAAGGGAGAGGTACAAGAGACCAAGCCTAAACCATAAAAACCTAGTACAACATTCTACCTAAGGTCCTTCACTGCATCAGATGGATGTTTACTGAACCAAGGCCACTGTAGTGAAAATAGACCTGTTACGACAAGCCTGCGGCAGCGAGAGAAGTTCCACTATAGCGGAAGTCATCTTCCATAGTGACCCCAACCCCAACCATGGAGGTTCAAATTTTGGCCATAGCTTTGGTAGATTATAGCACAGATTGGGTAAGGGATAAACATGCATAGCATCAATAACACTTTATACAGTGATTTAGCAAGCAAATTCAAGTCTAAAGGACTCAAAAAGTTTAAAACCAGCACCCACCCAACCACCCTAAATTTCTAGTGTAAAACCCCATGAATGTAGTAAATCTTACACAGAAAGTGACACAAAGAACTTAAGAACATAGTAGAATGAGGCTATTGCAAAATCGACCCCTTCTACAAGCATAAAGAAAAACCTACACTCACCACCCCATTCTCTAACAATCTGGCATATAGGCATGAAAGGTTAAACATAGTAAGCGTGAACAACATAATAGAGAGGTAAGAAGTGAAGATTACTTGAGAAATCGATTGAAGATGGGAGGTTACAGAGATGAAATTTTGATTGCGAGGAAGTTGATTGATAGAGAATGAAAGAAACCCCTCTTCTCTTCTATTTTAATACTGCCATGCGATTCTTGCTATGATGGTTGGTGTTTCATTACAATGAGAACCCCATCACAACAACGGTCCAATATGCGTCTAGTATTGCAGTTATGTTCACATACTTTGATGTTTGATCCTATTCCTAAGATAGTCGTAAATCATCTCGGGTTCTTAATGAGGAAATCCCTATAGGTGATAGTGTAAGTATAAAGAGTTACTTAAGAAAAATATAAAGCAAATAGAAATTACAAAGGAAAATAATACAAAAGGCCCGAGATAATCTGGTAAAAAATCACATATTAAGCTCTAGTAATACACTGTCGAAATAAAATTAGTGTATGTGAAATTCCTCTCCAAGTGTGATACGGTAGAGGGGAATAACAGAATCCATGCGTAATACTTGAAATACTGCACCCTTGGCGTCCTTAGGGACTCAATAGAAAGGATAGGTGAGAACATTTCCTAAACCGACACAATAAATCGAGAGTGAAATGAGATGGAATATAATAGCAACCCAAGAGAGTAACATCTGAGATTTGATCTGGTGATGACTGAGATCTTGCCTCTGCGTCCCCTAGATCTGTTCGGTGACTCATAATTATTTATTGATATCTGATGTAATGAAACGTTTAGTCATTATCAAATTATCTCCGACACGAATATAGGAATTGGATAACACATCATAGTACACAAACGTAACTGTAATACTAGATGCATACTAGACTACTGCATCAATGGGGTTCTCACTGTAGCAAAACCCCAACCTCTACAGCGAGAACCACTTGGCAGTTCTAAAACGGAGGAGAAGAGAGGTTTCTTTCATTTTCTATCAATCAATTTCCCTGCACTCAAAAATTCCTCTGTGCAACTTACCTTCTTCACTCCATTTCTCAGGTAATCCTCACTTATTACCACTCTATTATGTTGTTTACGATTACTATGTTTATCTTTTCATGCCTATGGAGGGTGCAAAAATTTGCTAAATCGACACTATAAATCAGGAGTGAAATGAGATGGAATATAATATAAACCTAAGAGAGTAATATTTGAGATTTGACCTTGATATGACATTGATCTTGCCTCAGCTTTCCCTAGAGCCGTTTAGTGATGAATGGTTGTTTAATTAGTATCTAATGTACTAACCCATTCAAACATTATCGGATTTTTTGTGATAGGAATGTAGGAATTTAAAATTTTCCTAAAGATAAAATTTTGTTTTAAAAGACAAGTATAAATGGTGGGAAAATAGCAAAGTCGATAACATTTAAAATAAATTGGGCCAAGCAGGCCAAATTGCTGTAGCGAGCAAGGCATCGCTATAGCGAGACTGCTGTAGCGAGAATAGCAACCACTGCTGATGTGCCAGGAGTTTGAGAAAATATCTTTACTTTATTTCATAGAGTTTTTCATTCCTCTTAAGTATTAATCTAAGTCAAAACTAACCCTATTATGCTATATTTTAGGAATTCAATTGAAATGAAGAAAGGTGGAATCAAAGTCACTAGTCTGCCCAAAAACAGTGCAAAGGATGGACCGTCTCTTAAAAGGACAACCCATTCTTCCAAAAGTCTAGCATTGATTGTGTGATCCAAAAACCACTTTTAGGTGGTTGACAACCAATGAGGCAAAAGACAGACCGTTTTTCTAAAAGATGGCCCATTTTTTAAAAGACAGGTCACAAGACTGAAAACCATCAGAGTCAAAGAAAGATGCAAAGGATGGTCTGTCTTTCACAAAGACGGTCCGTTGATCAAGGGACAGATAGAGGCCACACAGAAGCCAAATTTAAGTGACAACTCAAAGGACGGTCCGTCCCTACACACCTGGGACCTTCCGATTTTAAATGGATTGGAGTTTTTGAGGCTTAATGTAAATAGTATTTTTCCTTTCTTTTTTAGATATAGTTCATAATATATAGATAAATAGTTAGAGATAGAGGAATAGATAGTTTTCAATAGGGAATAGATAGTTTTCAATAGAGAAGTTGATAAACATTGTAATTGAAGATTGAAAATTAAAATTACCAATTCAACTTTTCTTCTCCTAATTATGATTTCATTGGTGATAATGTTGAATGATTTCCTTTATTCTTCTCTTCTTATTATGGGTAACTAAACCCAAATCTAGGGTTGTGAATCCTATTGATCTCAATTGGGTATAATTGATTGTGAACTTAAGAATATTTGATTGATTTCGGGTTTGTAAAGTGTGTAATGATGGAATCATTCAATCCTACCCAATTACTTTTATTATTAATGAAACAACCAACTTTTAGGTTGGGTTAGCATCAATCGACAATAACTCAAGGATCTAATCCTTGTTTAATGGGTTCATCTAGACATAGGTTGAACCCAATTAGCAAAATGCAATTGGGTAGAAGGGATTTCTCTTCATTTTGATAAAATTGAGGTAGATTGACACCATCAGTGTTATTGAAACAACCCATTGGTTGCCTAAGTGATTGCTTTCATATTCATCAAAAGCTCATTCTCAATTTTCCCATATTGAGTGATTTAGGCATATCGATCTAAATTTGCGGTCACTTTCCTAGTGTTTCTCATTATTGATTACAAACTCAAACATTTACATTTTTCTATATTTCTTCTAACCCTAATTTGAATAGCATCTAAGCTCTCAAATTTGAATTGAAAGCTGATAGATAGTTTGGGTCTATCAATTTCCCTATGGATTCGACCCCGACTTTTAGTTGGGTATTATTTTTGCATTGATCGTGTACATTTTCGTATTGAAGTGGATATGTGCGAAAGTCAAAATTATGGCACCGTTCCTAGGGATTTTGGCATAGGTTGTATCTAGCATATTTTATTTGGTTCGTTTTTTTGGATCTATTCTATCATTTTTGTTGTGCTTTAACTTGTGAGCAAACAAGGGATTCACTATGGCATCATGGAATGAAAATTGGTTGTGTTTGAATCCATATATTGATGACCCATGCCCATATTGTGGAGGACCCCATCTTTTGCAAGACTGTTAACATGCCCCCAGGAGAGAGATGTGTGCATCTTATCACCCATATGATGGGTATAATTGTAATTTATGTGGTGTTCAAGGTGGACATTGGGATGAATGTTCACACTATTATTCCCTTCCCCCAAGATTCTCTAACAAAAATTCTAGTTCTCCTTTTGAGTTTGACCTGAACAATGACAAGGCATGGGAAGGACAAGTGATGTTGGGCGTATTTACACATTTAATTATTATATTTTGCTCATACTTAGCTATATTTTATGAACAAATATTATGTGATTCCCTTGATTTTATCTGATATTTGTGAAAAAGAGCTAACACAACATTAGATATTTACAGGATGAAAAGTGCTAATATTTGGATCATTTAACCATGAGAAGAAAGTGTCAGCGACCCGGGCCTCAAAAGGGACAAATTTTGAAGTAAATCGGAGGTTGGCGCCACGGAACCAAGCCTCAACAGTGAGCTCTGCATCGCATACTTGGAAGATCATCAGAGAATTGAAAATTAGCAGGGTCTGCCGCACCAAGCTCCACGTCACGGAGCCAGAACTTCGCGTTGAGGTCCGTGTCGTAGAGCCATTACTTCGCTTCAGAATGTGCATTGCACAGGAGAGGTCATCCAGGCTAGTTTTTGCAATGTCAAATCCTAATCAATGTAGGAGAGATGCAAACTAATCCTACTACTACAAATATCCCCTAGGTCATTTATGTTAGGAGTTTGCGCAGTTCATAGGATATTTTGAGTGTCAAACACATTATTCCACAACATTGTTGAGATATAAACATCAAGTTATTGTAATTCTTTTTGTTTATTGATGTCGCCCAAACGCACGCAAACGCATGTGTTCGTCAATTAATATAGGATTGTTAAGTCCAGATATCGTACCCACAGGGACTGTCAATTTAATCGTTATAAGGTTGTACTTTGATTTCACTAATCTAAAAAACAAGTAAAATTAAGATTGGTTTAGAAAATTAAACTACTAAAACTTCAAATGTAAAAATTAACTAAAACGAATACAAGCTTGATTGTATTTCGATAATGATGACAGACTAGGGAAATGACACTTGGTTGGTTCAAGTTGAGTTTTCCAGAAGTAATTAAACTAGCATGATTCTTCCTATGGTTGTTAGTTGCAAGTTACTGTCCCATTTCTTGCCACTATCCCTAGCATCCAAGAACTATTTCATCAACTCTAACACCTATATCCCTATGGTCGCAGGAGAACAATGAAACGATGATTATGCCTACTTGTATCTCAACTAAACATGGTTGAAGGGTATATCCCAATCCTCAACAACAACTTCTATCCTATCACCTATGGGTTCAAGGGTCTTTGAATTACCGTTTTGTATTTATTTTTAACCCTTTCGATTCCCTTTCCCAAGTTCAATCGAAAGTTAAAGGATTATTTACAAGGTGATAAGTCTCATAAATAATAAATTAACACAAATAAATACAAACAACCCTAAAGAAGAATCAAAACTAAGTTTATTTAGTCTGTCAAACAATCCACCATTCACCATGGCCACAACTCTAGAATATGAGTTTAGCCACTCATAAACAAGTGGAAAAATAAATACTTAGTCATCATCTTGCGAAAATACGAATGAAAAAAGAGAATACCTAGTTGTAGAACCTTGTCTTTCTTCCAAACGGCTTACAATATTTCATGAATGAACTACGGAATAAAAATGAGTAAAGACTTCTTCAAAGCAGTTCAAAAATACTCCAAGAAGTCAAAAACTACGTAACAAACGACCTAAGGCTTATATTTATAGATGATCCTTCAAATGACGCTTCTACCCTTCAATAGTTAGCTTTAAAATCAACATTTTTTGCCCTGCAATGACCCTGGCATACCGCCCCTCCTATCTCGCCATAGACTTAGTCAAATTTCTAGCAATTTCAGCTCCAGATAGGGCCTGGTGCACCGCCCCAGCCATAGAACCATACTGAGATTTTTTCTCTGAAGTTTGGGACCTGGTGTGGGGCGCCAGTCATATCACCAGCCTAAGATTTTTTTCTCTAAAGTTTGAGACTTGGTGCGAGGCGCCATCCATAGCACCAAACCCGTCAAATTCTCAAATCTTCATTTCTTGCATCATTTTGGGTCTCATCTTACCTAGTATGCCCGCTCAAATCATTCAAATCGTTTGTTAGCATATAAAACACACACATACATGAATTTAAGAATTAATTAAGGATTATGAACTCAAAACATGATCAAATATGGGTAAAAGCATGGCAAATGGGAATGAAAATATGCCCAACATCACCATCCCACACATAAACCATTGTTCGTCCTTGAACAATTCTTAAAACATACCTAAAATCATGTTTCACCATCATACTTGACACCTCTATCATCTCATACTTAACTAACTAGCATGGAGCACACATAAAGTGGTTTATCATCATACAACAATTCTCCACAAAGCACATAGAAAGATTTCACAATCAAGAATACACAATCTCTATAAATGACTCATCTTTTTAATACAAAGGGCCAACATGATTAACTATTACACATACAACAAGTAGTACACCTAATTATACCTCTTGAGCCCCTCACTTTTAGTGATGTCCCTCTCTCAACTTCATCAATATAATACATGGAACAAAATAGGAAAGACACTCACACTCACAAATGATGTAATGTACATATGCAATATACCATAGGCTTGCCCTTCATGTATGTTAAGACTACCTAATTGCTTCAAGAGATTAAGATCATAATAACTTCTCTTGGTTCTAATGTCAGATAAGGAATGGGTAGGATTGATATTTCATTTTATAGTGACTACCACCCTAAGAACTTTTAAGACATATTTCACTTTACTTGTCCACCACCTCTTTCCTTGCTTGTTCACCTTTCTTCTGCTCGCCCTTGTCTTTTCTTTTTATGCCCCATTTTTTCATTACTTGGATGCAAGTTTTCTAACCATAGAATAACTAGGAATTTTGCAATTAAATATTTCTTTTTCAATTACCTAGCAGAAAGTAGACAACACAATTTTTATGGGCACCCCTTCTTCTCACTTTTCTTTTCTTACCACAATTTTTCTTTTTTTTCCTTAATATTATACTTCGGTGGACCTTTACATTCAAGTCTCAAAGTTCTTAATACTACTCTGGATCAATAAGTTTGAGGTCTCAAAACAAGAGGGATTAAGCTATTATTGAGGCCAAGAAAGAATAAGGCTTCTAGGCTCAAAGGGGTTAACTAGAGAGAATGACTAGGAAAGTAAAACAACTATAGGAAAAAAAGTGGCTTCTTCAAAGAAGTGCCTTGATCATCCCTCAACTCCCTATCAACCAGTTATTCTACATACACTGGGGCAAGTTCTAGATGCTACAATATATGCATACAAAATAATTCAGCTCACTTCTCATGGCAACAAGAATCTAATCAGTTTCTACAACTACACATTCACAAAATCATATTGAAATGACAAGTTAAATTCATAATTAAGCCCTAAGGATATGTTGAGTCAAATTAAAGAGATATGTACATTTCTCAAGGATTCTAGCTCATGCAATAAAGATGACCACTCTATTTACTCTAGCATAACAACTAAGCAGCATATCGACAAGCATACAAGTGAATGACCTATGACTCAATCCTAAAACAAATGTGAAGAAACTTTCCTTAAGACGGTCGTGATCCATCTATCATAGGGAAACATTATTACTCTATGACTACAATGACTCAAAAAGAAAAAAAAAATTACCCCAAAATAAATCTACCAAATATAACAAAGTCAAGATGAACAAGTCAAATATCTAAGACATCCAAGTCCACATCACATACTAACTATTACAACCCAAGACATACGTATCATCAAGCTACTGCTACTAGGAATGACATAATAATGCTACGACATACAAATATAACAATTAAAGAACAACAAGAATCTAACTTTCCTCCATCCCTCACTTAAAAAGGTGCACTGTCCTCAGTGCACACACAATCACATCATAAAGGGAGAGAAAAGAAATTTCATGGTTTCTAAGCATCATCTTGCATGGCACCTGTAGTAGCATCCTCCTCCTCCATGTCTAGATCATCAACACCATCAGTAAGGACTGTAGCCTCATCATCGTCAAGCATTGCCTCAAAAGCTGGGCCCACTCGGCATATCAACATAACACTCTCTGTGAGTGGGTACCATGCCTCTAAAGCCAACATCTCCTCTGCAAAGGTTGGTCGACCTCCTATCTTCAGTTGTAATTCCAACATTCCAAACATACGACCTTGCCAACTCTCATATCAAGCTTGCCGATCAGCTATAGTAAGATAGGGGCCAGCGGAAGGGGCAATCTCCTTCACCTTTGTGACATCTATCATCGGTCCAGCCAATTTTCCTGTCAAAGGTAAAACAAGGTCTGCATCCTCCTCCTCGATACCTGCCTCCCTCAAGTACAAGGTCAAGAGACTTCCACATGACAATATTTCCATCTACAATCATCTCGTGATCTCCTTATATTCTGTAGAATCACAACACCAAAATTAACCGGTATCCCTTCATCAACATGTACACCAAGACAATCTGCTTGCGAGTCACCTCTATCAAATGTGTCCTACGGAGAAAGATAGCACATGCCAACTTCACCCACGCCTTTGCCTCCCTATTCAAATAGGCAAACGCAAGTGTGGAATGGGTGTCATTTTGATCCATCGCCTATCGGTTGGATGAGTGCTCACCGCACAAAGTATCGTGAATGTCTCTAAATGGAGGGTTCTCAAATAAGATGAAATACGTCGATGGGTCTACTATAGGTGTCTCTAAGAAAGCATTGAACCTTTTAGCTCTGAATCGCACCACTTATCCTCTGATCTTGACCTTTATACTCTCCTCGAATGAGGTGCCCCAATTTGCATAAAATTCCCTCACGAAAGTGAGGTTGCACTTCTCCGGCTTATTGAAGATATAGCTAGCTCCCAACTCGCGTATCTTTTCAAGAATAGCTGAGAACTCAAGTGCCAAGCATCCCTCATCTATCCAGTTTTCAGGTGCATACTTGGCTTCTTTTTGAGTGATAAACCAAGTAAGCCCATGAGGCTCTACGACTTTCGCTCCGAATCTCCTTGTGGGGCCTACTTTGAGGGCCGAAGAACTAGCTTCCATTTTTCTTGGTCTACCCCTCTTTTGGATCTTCTTAGCAACAATCACCTTCTTTCCTTTTGGTTCCATGGTACCTAGCAAGCAAAAAAATCAAGAACTCTACAAAATTAGTTTGTGAACCAAATGGCTAACTAGGTGTGGAAAGTACTAAATTCACCCTACACTTATTTTGCTGGCATATATGTGAGAATTTTTCAAAGAGGGTACTCAAGACTTCCCCCCATCATCATCCGATCTCAACAATCTAATTTAATTCACTAACTCATACTACACCAAGTTCATGAATTTTTATTTCTTTTCAACTCTCCTCTAACTTTTAACTTTTAATCAAGAATGCACTAACAGGCTATCCCTCTTACTTTCCTCCTCCAATTCACAATTCAAGTAATTCATGTAATGGAGTAACGATATAAAGTTCAATCAACCAACAATAAATAATTTACTACCATTTAGCATGAATTAATCAAGAATTTCACCAACCGAAGAAATTGTCACATTCAAGACTTTAAAGCTTCATGTACTTTCTTTTCCTACAATTAATGTACTTACCTACCAACATTTAAGAATTCAATTTACCTACCTCATCATCCCCACAAGTTCAAAACACCATATTCAATCAAGAATCAAGCTATCCAACAAAGATAACATACAATCATGGAAGAATTTAAGACATTAAGCTCATAAAACTCAAAACATGAAATTCAAGTTTTTCACCAACAATGGTGATTTTGGATTATAAATCTTGGGGAAGAAGGGTTTGGGAGCATGCTTGCATCATTAATCACACAAAACAGAAGAAATATACTTACTTGAGTTGAAGATGAGAGTTTCACCAATTTGTTGGAGAAGACAACAATGGAGGGGAGAGGGAATGGGAGTTACGACCCTATGGGAGAGAGAGAGAGAGAGAAATTTTTGCTTTTTATTTTTCAACTTTTTGAGGGAAAAGGATGAATAAGACTTTAAATAAAAAGTGGGGTATGGGATTTTATGTAATTTTAAGGTATTTTGAGTCAATATTGACTCAAATTGACCAAAAATTTTCATCTACATAGCCCCTGGCGCGCCGCCCCCTCTATCTCTCCATAGACTTAGAAAGAATTTTTTTTCCTCGGGAGATAAGGGATGGCGCAACACCCCCCCTATAGCCTCACCTGAATTTTTTTTCTTCTAGGCTTTAACTCCTGGCGCCCCATGCCAGACGTCTCATCCCGGACATAAACGTTTTAGCTCAATATGTCAAGTTGTTCTTGCCTCTTATGCCCGGTTCGTCTTTACAAAATAAATAAAAACATACAAAATGTTAAAAAGGATGGGTTGCCTCCTATCAAGCGCCTTATTTAACATTGTGGCACGACATTCATGGGTTTCCTCCCATACAGTGCCTGATTTATACACGACATGACTATAGTCCCCGTCACTCCCTCATTCGAGTGGACTTGTGACCATACCAAGGGTCTGCTGAACTTTCATTCAACACATGTTGTTCCAATAACTAATTATAGCCACCAGGTTCTCCCACCGGTTTCATTCGTGCTGCTCTAAACACTTCAAACACTACCTCCTGACCATCTACTCTCATAGATATCTTGCCTGACTAAACATGTATGACTGTGTCGGCGGTGGCTAATAATCCTCTACCTAGAATGAAGGAAATTGTTGCATCTGTCTCATAGTCTAAGATTATAAATTCCACCCACAGGATGAAAGGTCCTACCTTAATCAAGACATCTTCAATGATTCCTTCAGGATAGGCCAGAGACTGATCCGCAAGTTGCAACGTCACTGTGGAAGGACGTGGTTCACCTTATCCCAGTGTTCTGAATAGGGATGCAGACATTAAATTGATGCTCGGACCCAACTCACACAAAGCTAAACCAACTTTCTTGCTTCCAATAGTGAAACTCCCAGGATCCTTTAACTTTTTAGGAATTTTATTCTTGATTCGGGAACTGCACTCTTTCGTAAGAGCCACTATTTCAAAATCTATATGCCTTCTCTTATTGGCCATGATATCCTTGAGATACCTAGCATACTTCAAAACTTCCTACAAAAGATCCACCAACGGAATATTCTCATGAACTTGCTTTAACAACTCAAGAATCTTACTACAGGCTGTGTCATCTGTCTTTTTCTTCAACCTTTGTGGAAATGGGGGAGGTGGTCTAGCTATTGCAATTTTTGGTTGTGAGTTGCTAGACTCCCCTACCTCAGTCTTGGATTTGGATTTCACAGCTTGTTCCTCATCCACTTTTTCTTTTCTGGAGACAACCTCACCCAACTCCTTATCACTGTACAAGAAAATAGCATTTACATTTTCTTTGGGGTTCTTCTTCGTATTACATAGGAGTTCCCTCTGTGGTCTGCTGTTCTACGGTAGGGCAAATTGCCCTATTTTCCTTTCAATCTTAAGGATGGATTTTTATATTTCATTTACCACTTGAATCTGCTGCACCATCCTTTGCTTTATTCTCCTCAAAAGAACTATTTTGATGCCGGCCCTGTGGCCTTCGATAAGTGTTTTAGGGCCTTTGGAAGTTTTGATTCCCTCCCCATAGGGGATTTTCTCAATTCCGGTACCCCTAATTATAGCCATTACCTCAAAACCTCCATTATGACCTTGTTGTCCCATAAAATATACAGACTCAGGATTAAGAGGACAACCTGAATAGGCGTGGCCTTCTTTGCACGCCTCACATGATGGTGGTGGGATTTGTACTTGCTGTACCTACTGCACTTGACCTCCTTCTAGTGTGGTCACCAACTTACTGATCACATTCACCAACTGGCTAATGTCTGCCCTGATTGCCGTTACACTATCCACCTCAAGCTTTCCCGGCGCCTTTATTGCTGCAAATCCTCTACCTGAATCCTAATACTCCTGACTCCCCGCAGATATGAGGTTCAAGAGAGCCTCAATTTCATCATAACTTTAGGATAGATGTCCTTGTGTGGTAACGTCAAGGAGTATCTTAGATTCGGACTTCAGACCTTCAATTAAGTTGTGCCCAATAATCTTCTTAGGTTGCATGTGGTGTGGACAATCCCTCAAGTAACCCTTCTGAAGTTCCCATGCTTGAGCTAGTGTTTCTGCATCTCTCTGTTCAAATCTAGATCTTTCCTCCCAGTTCTTTAGTTCTTCTTGAAGAGAAAAATAGGTTGATGAACTTATTGGAGAGGATCTCCCAAGTGGTGATGGATCCTGCAGGCTCGTTTTGAAGCCACTCCTTGGCTTCTTCGATTAGTGAGAAGGGAAACAAAGTCAACTTGACTTATTCATCTGACACATTCTAGTAGTGGAAGTTTTCACTCAGCTCTACAAATGTCATCAGCTGCCTGTGGGGATCCTCGCGCGGCTTGCCCTGAAATTGGCAAGTGCTTTGGACCAACCGCATTGTACCTTCATTCATCTCATAATTCCAAGTGATGGCCAATTTAACAATTTCTTTAGAAGTGTTCTCCACATTTGTCCTAGCAAACTGCATCACTAGAACTCTCTAATTTTCTTCACCTGCTGCTTGCATGATGTTTTCCATAGCTAATCTTCGAATGATTCTCTGTATTTCAGGATGAAGAAAAGCTAAGGTTGGTCCTTGACTTCTTGTGTTTGGCATACACTGAGGCAAACAACCCTGTGAACTTCAACAAAAACAAGAAACAAACATAAAATATAGACTAGCGAAATAATATTCTAACCTACAAATGATTAAACAATATTCAAGACCCGGCAACGGCGCCAAGAACTTGATGTCGCTCAAGTGCATGCAAGCACATGTGATCGTCAAGTAATATAGGATTGTTAAGTCCAGATATTATACCCATAGGGACTTGTCAATTTAATCATTATAAGGTTGTACTTTGATTTCACTAATATATGAAACAAGTAAAATGAAGATTGGTTTGGAAAATTAAACTACTAAAACTTCAAATGTAAAAATTAACTAAAACGAATGAAACCTTGACTGTATTTCGGTAATGATGATAGACTAGGGCAATGACACTTGGTTGGTTCCAAGTTGAGTTTTCCAGATGTAATTAAACTAGCATGATTCTTCCTACGATTGTTAGTTGTAAGTTACTATCCCATTTCTTGCCACTATCCCTAGCATCCAAGAACTATTTCATGAACCCTAACGCCTATATCCCTATGGTCGTAGGATAACAATGAAATGGCGACTGTGCCTACCTGTATCTCAGCTAAACGGGATTGAAGGATGTTACACCCCATAAGTTACTATCATTTAAGTCAACATATTTGTAAGTTAGTCAAGAGTTTTAGAGTAAGACGCATATGGGAAAGGGCCTTGGGAAAGGTTGAATGAACGCAAAATCGAGCTTGCAAGGGAGAAGGCCGGACCAGCTGCCCAAAGGAGCAACGTGTCACGGACCCTTCCCTGGCCCGTTGGGCTCCGTGACACGCCCGACTTTTGGCGTGTTGGGGTCGTGCTATAGACCCCCTGTCCATTGCCAAATATTATGTATAAGTTCATGGGTTCATTGTTTTCATTTCATATATAAATATATCTTCGTCCGTAAAGAGAGGCACGCCATTTTTATATATACTTCAATTGGTCTTTTAATTCCTTTAGCTCGGCTGGAGCCATCCTGTAAGGAGTAATAGAGATAGGTTGCGTATTTGGTAATAGATCAATACCGAAATCAATTTCACTCTCTGGAGGAACACCTGACTAATCATCAGGAAACACCTCTGGATATTCACACACCACCAGAATTTACTGAATAGTTGAGGTCTCGGACTCCACATCCTTAACCCTAACTAGGTGGTACATGCAACCTTTAGAGATCATCTTCCTGGCCATAAGATAGGAAATAAACTGTCCTACTGGTACCGCCAAACTACCCTTCCACTCTAAAATTGACTCACCTGGAAAATGAAATTCCACCGTACAGGTTCTACAATTAGTCGAGGCATAACATGCAAACAACCAATCCATTCCAAGAATAACATCAAAGTTGGTCATTATTAAATCCAAAAGGTCTGCAGAGCTAACCTTATGTAACACAGTGACCAGCCATTTCTATATACTCGTCTAGCTATGACCGAATCACCAACAGGGGCGAAACTAAAAATGGTTCTCACAAGGTCTCGGGACTAACTCCAAGGCTACTAGCAATGTAAGGAGTCACGAAAGAAAAGGTAGCTCCCAGATTTAGCAAGGCATAATCTTTAATATGAAAGACATGCAACATACCAGTGACCACGTCAGGTGAAGTCTCTTGCTCTTGGCGGGAGGCAAGGGCATAGAATTAGTTTTGGCGCTGTCCGCCACCTCCACTAGTCGATGCTCCCTGCGGAGAGGAAGGGGCTGGAGCAACTGCTGACCTAGTGGTCTGTGCTAGACCCTTATCATCACCTTGTATAGCATATGGGCACACTCGACGCATGTGCCCAGATCTACCACACCCATAGAAAACAGCTGAACCGAGAAGGCACTCCCGATATGACTCTGGCCGCACTTCCCACAGGACAGAGAGGCATACTCTAACTGGGTGCCCCTCTGATCCCTCAACTCTGAAGCCCTTCTCCTCTGATCACCCCTGGGTCTTGATGGAACACTAGCTAATAATGGTGCTGTGGCTAGTGATTTCTGCTGAAACTATGGACGGTAACCACTGTCGGACCTTTGATGCCCAAACCCACAACTATCCGTCCGAGCCCTCTTTGCCTCCCTCTCTCTCGCATGATCCGCCTCCATCTGCTGGGCGTACAAAACTATGTGAGGAAAGTCCATATCCTGGTGAAGAATGGTTGTCCTGCAATCTTTGTATATGTAACTAGCCACAACATGAACGAATCGGCTCCCCTGCACCCTCTGATCCATCACTAACTCTGGGGCGTACTTTGACAAATGAGTGAACTCAAGCTAATACTCCAACATTGTCATCTTTCCTTTCCTGAGTTTCACAAACTCTACTGCCTTCAAGTCACTCATCTCCCGAGGGAAGAACCTGTTGAGAAAGGCCATGTGGAGCTCATCCCAGCTGAGAGGGCCCGCTGCCGCTGCCCTGCAGTCCATCCATTGCTTGTACCAAATATGAGCGACCTCTTTTAGCTGATAAGAGGCCAAGTCCACACACTCCCAATTTGTCACCCCCATAACCTGAGTGACAAGATCCCTTCAATGAACTCGTGTGGATCCTTGTCCACCTTCGATCCTGTGAACAGGAGGGTTCATCCTCAAGAAGTCTCCAATCCAAGCCGCCCCTGCATTACCATTCTACGGGACCTGTGCAACAGCCAGCTGGTTGACCTAAGCGGTCAAGGCCTGCGCCAACATCTTAATAGCCGCCCGAAACTCAGCGTGGGCAGCTGGCTCTAGTGCTTGGGGCTCCTGAACAGGTGGGGCTTGCTGATGCCCATGGTCATTGCCACCCCCGCGGCCGTTATCATTTCCGTTCCTCCTTCCGTTCATTCTTCTAGGAGCCATAATTCTCAAATCGCGAATTACATGAATTAGAAGGACGGAGAGACTTTTCATCGCACGACATAGAACATGAAAGAATGGAACATTTCCTAAACATCTAGTAGTCTCTTCGTCATAGGTGCGGCGCACTTCACACCCATGAAAAAGACTCTACTTAACGTGGCTTTCAGACACCGTAGGACACTTCAAACCTATTTCTCTGATACAAAGTTTGTCACGACCCGAACGTACACCCGGATCGTAGACACGTGAAAAAGGACCTTGAGAGACCCCAAGTCGACCCATGGCACATGCATACATCTAATATCACTTAACAAAGCTGAATACTTAGCATAAATAATAAAAGATACGTCATCATAGTGTAACAACCAGAAGTACTGGGCATATACATAAGCTGAGTTCTACATCCTGTCTGAAAGACTCTACTACATAAAATGGGTTGATTGGACAGCATCCCCAACTAACCTGACCAATACTAAAACATAAGATAATGTGAAAGTCTTTAAATGGCCCTCAGAACATGAGGACTCACCAATAATCTGAGAGCATGAGCTGAGATGGACTAAGAATGAGGATGAGCCTAAGATCTAGACCCTGTATCATGAAATGATATAGCATAGAAAGTATGCGGTCAGTACGTAGAATGTACCGAGTATGCAAGGTGAATAAAACAAACATTAAAAAGTAAAATAAAACTCATAAGTAAATGTAGGAGAAGGACATCATGCATATATCATAAAATTCATAAGAAAACATAAGGCTCAAGGCTTTCGAATCATTCATAAAGTGTTCATAATCATAATCGTAAGAAAACTTTATCAAAACATAACTTGAGCTAATAACGTAAATATAACAATACATAAGACATGTGGAACAATGGGAGGACTCGGTATAACAGACACCATCATGGTAGAGCCTTTCATGATGCCCCACCTATCTCACTCAAGTGGCCAGAGCCGACCCCGGCTTGCCAGGCGAGGGTCGTGCATTATGCGTGATATCACATTTGAGGGGAACATTATCAATACAATATATCATTAGAAACCCATGGTGGTACGTGGTTATGAGACACCGACGTAGTCCTAACGTCGGGCTGCTCGGTGCTAGATGCGGCTCCCAAAAATATACATATAGGCGCATACATGAATCAATAACATCACGCATTAAGATTCATTGGCTAAAAGATAACATTTATCATCATTGATCCCCTTTAAAGCATGCTTACCAAGAATCACAGGCCCTTTTCATCGGCCGACATCTTAAATCAATAAATCATGTAATTCATTTCATGAATGGTACGTCATTCTTCAACATGTTGGAATTTCCCAATACTTTGACATACTCAATTCTTTCAAAAATATGCTCGTAAACATGGGTAACTTGAAATCATGCTTTTCCATCATCAATAAACTCAAAATATTAAATATTCATCATAAATCATAACTTTCATGAACTCTCATCAATGGGCATTTTAGATTAAAAAAGCTTGAAACATAATTTAAAAAATATATATATAACCTGCCCATCATTTATAATTCAACAATTAAAACTCAGTTAAATCAAACCCATAAAGAAAATCACATTTTCATGCATTTGGGTAAAACCCCATGGAATTAAATAGGAGGATTCATGATTAAATTCAAAATTTTGGCATGAGTGTGGAAGAAATCACCCATTCTAAACCCTACATACCTGGGAAGGATGAATCTACCACCCCACTAATTGGCCAAGCAGAAATTGGAAGAAGAATCCCTTAGAGAAGCTCTTGATCACCTCCAAATTTCATAAACTTGCATGCATGGAAGGAACACACTTAGAATAGGTTTTCCCCTGTTAAAAACCCACTAAAATGAGCTTAAAACACCGTAGTATTGGGCCTTAGGATGAAGAAATAACGGAAATACCCTTACTGATTATGCAAAAATATTGCCCACTAGACCAAACAACGGACAAACCAACGGGCCGTTGGAAGATACTATGACCTATGGTATCCGCCCGTGCTAAGCACTACCCAATCCATATCTTGGAATCAAACCACGAACTTATAGGACGGGTCGTCCTAAGTTTCAACGAGTCGTTCCTTCAGTCATTGTTTCCTTCTTCTGAAACTCTGCACATCTATTAAACGAGCCTCACCATGAATCGTTGTAAGATACACGGGGTCATCCTAAGTTTCAACGGGTCATTCTTTCAGTCGTTGTTTCCTTCTTCTGAAACTCTGCATATCTATTCAACGAGTCTCACCATGACTTGTTGTAAGATACAATAGGTCGTGGTTCACATTCGTCATTTCCCACGGGAGATCTGGGCTCCCTTACCATGACTCTTCACAACGGGTCATTACATGACCCATTAAACTCCCCAACTACTAAGCCCATCTCCTACCATGACCACTAATAACGACTCATTGTACATACAATGAGTCGTTACATCAATCGTTGCCTCTACTTCCACCTGATCATATGAACCCATGACTGCCAACAACAGCTCGTGGTTACGTACCATGAGTCGTTCTATCACTCGTCCTGCAACGTTTTCCCCAACTTTCAGCAGTTTTGAATTTTAGCTTCCTGGGTATACTCTTAGGAACTTTCGGGTTTTATGCGATGTCCAAGGGGACCTAACTTATAAAGTAGTCCTAGTGGACATTCTTGATCACTAAGTACACAAGTTAAGGACTATAGAGGTTGCTTCAGTGAAAGTGTTGTGGAGAAGTTAGAATGCTGAAAAGGCTACATGGGAATCTGAGCGTGAGATTAAAGTGAAGTATCCCCAGTTATTCCTCAAGCAGGAGGGGAATACCCCAAATACTTATTCTAACCTTACTCAGTGTTTCCATGCCTCGTGCTTGAATAGAATCTTGCTATGCTCTATGAATTTTTTATTCATATTATATTACTTTACTTTCAATGACTCGTGCCTATAATCACTTGCTCTTTATAAGTACATAAATTCTTGCCTTGCAATCTGGGGCAAGTAATATTGTTCCATCAATGCGAAGGAGTTAAAGCGGAGTGAGGAAGATGCAGTAAGTAGAGTATTCAGATGGTCGTAGTGTTCCGTTTCAGAAATCTTAAAAGCCAAAGAGGGCTTAGTCTGATTTTGTTCATTATTTTCTTATTGTTGTGCTTGATTTTTCCCTGTGAGACTTATGATATTGATTCTAGTTAGCTGATATGTGATTTGAAATATTAGGATAGTACCAATTATAAAGGAAACTTTGTAATTTTTTTATAGGATTTTAGAATGTACTAGTGTCCTCAGTCATTATTTGAGGATGAATGATTGATGTGTTTAGAGCTTGCAATACATATTTAATTCATTTCATAGAGTTTTGTATGTCTTTAAGTACTAATATAAGTCAAAAGTAACCTTATTATGCTATGTTTCAGGAACCCAAGTGAAATAAAGAAAGAAGGAATCAAAGTCACCAGTCTACCCAAAAATAGAGTAAAGCATGGACCATCTCTTTAAAGGACGATCCATACTTCTAAAAGTCCAAAAAGCCATGTGTGCTTCAGAAACCACTTCCAAGTGGTTGACAAACGACGATGGAAAGGACGAATTCTAAAGATGACCTGTCATTTAAGAGATAGATTTACATTATTGAAAAACTTCCGAGCCAAAGGAAGAAATGAAAGACATACCATCTTTTCAGAAGACGGTCCATCAATCAAGGGATGGACAAAGCTAGGCAGAAACCAAATCCAAGAGATGAATAAAAAGACGATTCGTCCCTGCATAATTGAGACCTCCAAATTTAAATGAATTAGGGTTTAAAAAGCCTAGTACAAATAGTATTTTTCCATTCTTTTATAGACAAAGTTCATAATATAGTTGGATAAATAGAGATAGCTGGATAATTAAAGGTAGCTTCCCATAGAGAATTCTAGATAGAGTAGATCTACTTTGTAATTGAAGATTGAAGATCAAGTTATCAATTCAAGTTTTCTCTTCTTAATTGTGATTTTATTGGTAAGAATATTTAATTAGTTGTTTTCTTCTTCTCTTCTTGCTATGGATAACTAAACCCACATCTAGGATTGTGAATCCTAATCATGACAATTAAGTAAAATTGATCGTGGGCTTAAGAATATTTGATTGAGTTGGGATTTGTAAGTGTTCTTGATGATGAAAGTCATTCAATTCTACCCAATAACCTTTATTGTGCTTGAAAGAGTCAATTTAGGTTGTGTTAGTATCGATTAATAATAACTCGAGACTTTAACCCTTGTTTAATGGGTTCTCCTAGATATAGGTTGGATCCAATTGGCAAAATACAATTGGGTAGAAAGGAGTTCTCTTCAATTTGATAAAATTGAGGTATCTTGACACCATTGGTGTTATTGAAAGATGCCCATTGGTTGCCTAAGTGATTTCTTGTATTCATCAAAAGACCATTCTCAATTTTTCCACAATGAGTAATTTAGGGAGATCGATCAAAATTTGAGGTCACTTCTCTAGTGTTTCTCATTATTGATTATAATCTCAAGCATTTGCATTAATTAGTTATAGCTATATTTCTCCTAACCCTAATTTGAAAAGCATCTAAAGTCTCAAATTTGAGTTGAAAACTACTAGATAGTTTGGGTATACCAAAGTCCCTATGGATTCGATCAAGACTCTTAATTGTGTATTATATTTGCATTTACTTCATATACATCCATATTAGAGTGGATTTGAGAGACGATCAAATTTATGGCACCGTTGTGGGGATTTTGGCATAGGCCCTATCTAGTATTTTCAATTTAATTTTTTTGATTATATCTATTCTTTTACGTTTTCTTTGATTTGTTGTTTGAAGCAGGAGTATGGATCTATTTCAAGGAGAGGTGGAAAATGTGTTTGCGGAGGTCAATGATGAAGTTGACTATGCAAGCGCAAATATGCTACGAAAGGTAAATGTTACATTTTCAAGACAGATGGTACCATATACACTATGCTCCAAGCTGAAGGCCAATTCCATAGCTCCAACGACAATGATCCTCATCAACACTTAAAGAACTTCTTGGAGGTTCGCAACCTCCACAAAAAAACATCTCGATGATGCCATTCGGCTAAGGGTATTCAAATACTCTTTGGCTGGTGAAGCTACAGAGTGGTTGCACCAGTTGCCTCGAAATTCGATCCACACATGGCAAGAACTTGTAAATGTGTTCCTTAAGAAGTGGTTACCACTAAGTAAGAAGGAGAAGCAGTGGGATAAGATCTTTTACTTTCGACAGTTCCCTGGTGAGCAGCTTTTTGATGCTTGGGAATGTTTGAAGCAGTGTATACTTAGGGAACCCAACCACGGGTTACCCAAGCATATTTTACATGAAAAGTTATACATATGCTTGGACCCATTGACACAATTGGTAGCAAATAATATGGTTGGGAGATGCTTCATGGATAAGAACTTCAACTAGATTGCCATTATTTTGGATCGAATTGCAAAGCACAACCTTGCATGGCATGGTGGAGACCAGAATGGAGGGATAAATAGGGGTACTCTTTCATTATCTCACTTGATGAAGGAGAATCAAGATCGCGAACAAATGATGGATGCCATGGACATCACCATTGCCCTACTTACTAAGAAATTGATCGAGGCTGAGGTTAAAAAGGTGCATGTTGTTGAAGAAGCCCTGAAAAGTTCTCAATATGTACACCCCTCCTCCATATCAATATCAACAGTACCAAGATCCACCTCTCGTGAAAGTAGAAGATGCCAACTATGTCGGCAATACATTTGGAGGTTATAGACTACACTACCTCCAACAATATCACGTCCATCTGCCTTCTTCATATCAAGGACAATGGAGATCGTAACCACAAGGTCAAGGTCAATACTACACAAGGAATGATTGTGGTGGTTAAAGTATAGGGTGTCACAACAATGGAAACTATCAAAATAGAATTTCAAGTTCCTTTGTCCTACCAAGGTGTCCTTCTTCTAGTTCATAAAACTAGAGCGATGGACCTTCTTAAGAGCAAGGGAGTTCCAAGCTTAATGGAATGTTAGAAAAGGTACTTACAAATCAAGGACAGTTGGATGCATGCTTAAAGTGATTGACAGACACTTTGGCTCCATACCACATCCATTCAAAAATTAGAACAGTAAGTAAGATACTTTTCACTTGAACACGATCCAAAATATAAGGGACATCTTGCTAGCGACACGATGGCTAACTCTAAGGGACATATCGACACATCTAATGCTCATGTATGGCTATTGTCACTGAGTTGAAAGATTTTGTAACACATGGGTGGTGAGGTTATTGAAGGTGTGGTTGGTAAAGATGTTGACAGTGTGTCACGCCCCGAGCCTACACCCATGGGCTCAATATAATAATGTAAGATCTATTAGCTGAACTAAAACCAATATTGTAAAGTAACATTATTGAATCAACTCTAACTCTATTTACGAAGCCTATATAACTAAAGACAAGTGTTAGGACATAGTTTTCACAGCTACCTTAAGTTATACTAAAATAAACAACTCAATATGAATGGGACTCTCCGAAAGTAGGAGGCCTCCCTAGAGTTGAATAAATTGAGATACTAATGAAGTATCTGTTGCTAATCCTGCCTACCAGAATCTACATCATAATACGATGTAGCACCAAATGATGACAGTACATGAAATGTATGGTGTGTAAAATTGCTGAGTGAAACAACGTTAGCAAGAATGTATCAATCAAAGGACATAACTTGAATCAATAAACTAAAAACTGTACTCTGAAACTCTGAATGCTGCATAGGACACAATATGATAATATGATCAATGTGTAAAATAGTTTATGCAATAAAATGCATGCAT
>JACEIK010000210.1:463842-479363 GCA_018107945.1 Datura stramonium | reverse complement strand
ATATATATTTAAATTGAGAGTTTGTCAAAACCGACAACCATCATGAATGAGGACATGATGATCCCACGTTTGGCCCACATGGAGGAGGGCTATCTAAAGGATTGCCAAAGCTAAGGACAAAACTAAACTATGTATCCGTAACTAAAGTCCTTACTAGGGACTTATCTAAGGAGTCGCCCGAACCAATGGTACGATCCTATCCTATGTTGGCTACATAGTTTTGTGGCTTAGGGGTTGTCTAAACCCCTTCACCCAACTTGGTGCTGGATAATTCTCCCAAAATATATGCTCATATAACTGGGCCCTCAGTAAAGAAAAACTGAAAACATCATTATAAAGGACAATATAATGAATATGTTCAAATGATATGTGGAGCCTTTCACTCAAAAATATGATTAAACGCTACTTACGAGCCTGGTCTCAAAACATGTCTTAAAACCATGCTGGGAGTCTTGACTCCAAAATATCTCTTTAAAATTGTACTTGTGAGCCTTAGTTCAAAATCATCTCATTACCAAAAGTAAGACTTTACTTAAGCTTTTGAAAATCATGCTAAAAATCATACATTTATCCTCAAATCTGTTCATGTATACTCTCTTGAAATTATGCTCAATCTTTACGAAAATGATGCATTTACTTCAAAACACATGCTTTCAAAATCAGACTTCCAAAAATCATGCTTTCATGCAACTACAGTTCATGGAATAAGAGACATGAATCAACTCATAAATCATCAATAAATAATCAATAATCAAAAATCAAGAGAGTATGATTAACAATTCATAGAGTAGGATTACAATCAAGAGTCGTAAAAAACAACTCAATATGAAGAATTCAATAATAACAATTTAACATATATAGAAAGAGAAAAAACAATTCAAAAATTGGGTATAAACCCTAGCTTTAATCTCAACGACTTCTTGCATAGATGTAGGGCATAAGGGTGATTAGAATTTCTTACTTAGGTTAGCCTTACATACCTGGAATGAAGAACCCTAGGTTGAAGATGATGACTTCCTTGCTTGTTTGATGACTTGAGAGCTTAATGATCTTGAATCTTATGTTGTGATGGGAAGGAATAAAAGTTTAGACTAATAAAATCATACATATACTCTTTAGGAATTCCAAAATATTTGGGATTATGTTCTTAATACATAAGAAATTATGAAAATAACCCTGGAATCCTGTCTGCGAAATTTACCTGTCCAGTGAAGACATGTCACTTGATAGTGCTTCATTAAAATACTCATAACATTTTATTTTGAACTTCGATTGATGCAAGGTCAGATTCTTAAGAAAGAAGACTCAAAGGGATTAAATTTGATGGGTTGAATCACTCAAAAATACCTCATAAATTAGGATTTATAGTCATTTTAATTAGACCCTTGTAAGATCTTATACGAAAACTCTATCGGTAAGAAGGCTCTCAACTCAACTCTGTGCTAGACATTTCTTATGACCTTAATTTGTATCTGATGCTCTTCTCACACTTAAGAATTTATCTTAAAACTTAGTTTTCATAAAAGTCATCAGGTTTAGGTCTATCCATATGCCTAAATGGTTTTAAATTTAGCCTGAATATCTGAGGCGTTACACAATGTGCATATGGGTGATGATCAAAATGAGGGGTTGATAAAGCCGCAAGTCGGTGAGATTGTTTATGAGGGAATGAAGAAGCCACCGGTAGAGGTGATTGATGAAGACGCTATAGTTGCTTCTAAAAGGAAGGGGAAGGACAAGGGAGGTATGGATGCCATTGCTAAATATTTTCTTCCGCCTATTCCCACCTTTCCACAAAGGATGCATACCAAGCTCTCAACTAAAAGGATGAGAAACACATTGAGCAACTGAAAGGAGCCACACTTCGGGTTCCACTTCTTGATGCAATCAAGGAGATGTCATGTATTGAAAATTATCTAATGATATTGTTGACTAGGAAGTTGCTAAGTGATGATGGAGATATAGTTCCTATGACACATTGTGAGTGTTGGCACTACTATTGAGAAAAAGGGTGATTCAGGTGAGTTCACAGTGCATTGTCGAATGGGAAGATATGATTGCTCGAATGCCTTGTGTGATAATGGGGCTAGTACAGATTTGATGCCCCTAGCTATATACAAGAAATCTGGATTATCCATCCTAAAACCTACCTCTATTCAGCTCCAAATGGTCAACAAGTCTATCAAAACGCCGGTAGGGGTGGTGGAGGATGTGGTGGTCAAGTTCGAAAAATTTGTGCTTCCAATTGATTTTGTGGTGTTGGATTGCAATGTGGGTAGGGACATCCAAATTATACTTAGGAGACCTTTTTTAGCTACTAGGAGGGCATTATGGACTCGAAGAAGCATGAGATCATGTTCCGAGTCAATAATGAAAGCATCACCCTCAAAGAAGGAAAGGGCCATTTATTGCCCATGCATGTTGGTAATAGCTAGCATTGCTGAAAATTACATTGGAGAAGTTGTGTATATATCCAAGGCATCACCCAATAAAAATAAGGCCAAAATAAAATGGGTATGTAGTACCTCTATGGCTCAAAAGGGAGAAACTAGGTGAGGAAGTCTCGTCCTAAGGATAACTCACCAATTTATTCATTCAGGTATTTTTCATTGTGTCGCGACATTAAATTAGGCATTTTTTGGGAGACAACCCAAGCAATGCTATATTATTTGTAGTATCCACGTCATACTATGACATTAAATCAAGTGCTTCTTGGGAGGCAACCCAAGTATTTTCGGACTAATGTGTGTTGATGTTTGCAGGTGAACTTAGAATAGGGGAGAAAATTGGTTTAAGAATAAGTCAAAAAACTCAATCTCTAAGAGACAGTGGGAAATATGGATCGCATCTTCAACAGGATGACCGTTTATCCTTTCTTCACATAAAATCAACTCTGGACGGGTCAGGTATTTGGGAAGGTCAAGGGACGGTCTGATGTGCGGACCAACTCTTGCTTGATGGTCCATCTATTAGACAATATTTTGGTGCTTAAAATGGAAGAGTAATTGTGTCTTTTCAGTGTAATTTAGGTTGCCTTTTGTCTAGGGTGCCCGTTAGCTGGAAATGACCCGACCCAAATCATTGTTTTGAATTACGAAGGTTCGAACGAGAATTTGACCCTATACTTCCCACACTTTTTTCACAGCCCTCTCGCTCCCTCTTCTTCACAAAAGTAAATCTCCATTGTTTCCCGAATTTGCAGGCTTTAGTATCACCACTTGTGTCGCACACTATCACACATAAACTCTTTAAGTATTGTTCTTTGAGAAGCTAGGATTCACTTGCGTCTATGAATCTCATCTTACACTATCGACACACACAAGCAAAGATAACTTCTAACGTTGGTATGTTTCTTGAATTTTGCACTCAATTTGACTGTGATATTTGCATCTCTACCATTGGGCACTTGAACTCCTATGCTTGGATATTTAATTTTGGGGGAGAACTTGGGGGTTGATTGATGAGAATGGGGCATAAAATTTTTTGAACCTGATTGTTTATTCTATAATAGGGTCTGTAGATATGAATGATGACCTGAAATGCATTGTCCCATGATTAGATGATTGCAAAAGAATGCTCAAAATGGAAAAAATCATGCCATCCCCAATTGACAGAGGAGATGAAAGACCCTCTTTTTGTAAGAAGAATCGCCCTTCATTCTGTATATTGAACCAGAAAGACCACGTGGTTTGAGTTAAAGGACAACTCAGGAGACGAACCATCTTTTAGAAGATGGTCCGCACTCTGATCCGTCCTTAAAATCAGAACATTAGGCTTTCTAAGTTCAAGGGATGGTATAAAGTACAATCCGTCTCTTCAGAGTACGAACCATCTTCCTACCCATCCCTTACATATATTCTTCTGATTCCAAGTTGTTCAATACCTACATACTAACCAATTATTGCATGATCATAGGTAATGGCACCTAAGCGAGTAGCACTTTGAGGTGACAAGGCTAGTACTCCAAAAAGGTGCTGGCTTAGGGACAAAGATGAAGATGAGTACCAACCTCCAACCACCAGGAGGACTACCACACTTTTCCCAATGTTTTCACCCACTCACTCAGCATGGGTGGCATCAATAAACACACTATCCCTGGAATCTTCATCCTAGTCTGGTGATGAGTAGCCACATGTCTTGTTAAATGGGCCACGATTGAGATATCCTCTTGGGAGTCCATAAGAGAGGACTCAATTAGCTAGACCCCTTTTCCCCAAGTAGATTCAGCTAAGTTGCAGCGAATATAGAGGGAGGATATATTTAAGAGGAGATGGGTAGTGCACGGTGCCGGGGAGAGATACCTAGAAGGGCGGATGGCTCACAAAAAAAAACCCCGCCGAAGTATCACTGAGGAGTGTACCATTAGCGCCACTGGGTTAGACTAATACCCAAATATCATAGAGTAACTTTAGTTTCAGCACTGGGACTTCCTCTTTAGTCCCCTAGGCCAGTACATCCAGACACTGGTCCATGAGTTCTTTTCAATTTATAGAGTGATCCTACAGCAGACCAACCCGGGGTTGCGGCCTTAGGTCGAGCCACTCATGTCTGTTGTTATTAGAGGGATATCGGTTGATATTAACCCCGAGGTGATTAACTAATATAATTTAGGAGAGGACTATTCCATAGTTGATATGGTTGAGTTCGATGAGTTGGTAGCTCGGAGAGGGAAAACTAGACCTTGGATTGTAGGAATCATTACTATAGGTTCTCCTACCTAGGCTGCGCTTGAGATGACCAAGATCTATAAGAAAGACCTGTGAATGCAGGCAATATTTTGGTGAAATATAGTGTGCAACAACATATGCCCGACCAAGAGAAATAATAGACTTCCTTATGGACATGCTTTGGCCGTGGCTGTTATTATGGCAAAAAAGAGGACTGACATTGGCCAAATGCTATGTATAGAGCTCAAGGAGCAAACTCTACAGATGGCGACCTCACTACCTTTCCTGTTCTTGGTGACAGGACCGTGCCAAAGGGCAGGTGTACCTATCCTTCCTAGAGAGGACTTGTTTACAAAGGCTTGTCTGGTGATTGGCATCACCAAGATGAGAGAGGACACTTTGGTTACTACCGCTAACCACCCTAGCTCAACATTGCCAGTTATGCCCATAGAAAATAGTGAGGGCATCCAGTTTGAGGAGCCTGCTTCATATCCTCCTACAACATCAGACCCAACACCATCAGAGTCTACTCCCCATGGTGCCCAACCTTCTTTCACCACCACTGTACCAGTGCCGGCTTCTTTTCCCAGATCTCTTCTAAGCTCTAGAAACTCATTGTTAAGCATGGATACTAGGCTTCACCAGGAAGAGAGGTAGCTTGCTAGATTGATCGAGGAGGTGCTAGCCTTTATGGACACTATTATTAAGCATGCATTGTAGCCACTGTAGGATTCCATTGAAACCTCTCTTGAGGCATTGAGTTCTCATCGGGGGACTATGGACACCAGTTGGTCCAGCTAGAGTAGGGTGCTAGTCCATCTAATATTAAGAGCCTCCATGAGGACCTAGAAGAGACCAGAGCCATTTTCCTAGACCTACAGATGAGAGAGAGGTAGCCTATGAGGTTTGAATAACATTGGTTGATCGGCGGTGGCCTATTTCTAGTTAGATGGAGCTGATCCCTCGTGCTATTCTAGCTTACCCATTTTTGACCTAATCCCCGCCTCCAGCATCTATACCACCCAGAGCCACAATAGATAAAGTTTCTTTTAAGAAGGGTCCTTCTCATGTTCCATCACAACCAGTCGTTCCTGCTTCTCCAATTGACAAGGGCAAAGGGCGGTGATAACGCTCAAATTACACCTCTAAAGAAGTATAACGCAATCATTGTTAATAAAGAATCCAACCAAGGTTGGGGTCGATCCCACAAGAAATATGGTCAAGATATTGACTAATGCTAGTATTTATGCTTTTAAGTTTAGTTATTTCGTAAGGGGTTTTTTTTGTAGAAAATGATAAGTGACAGTATTATGAAATTGTGTTGTTGTCAAAGATATACAAGTAACTAGGGAAGTGTTCCCCATATTCATAAGTAGGTCGGGTTATTGTACTTGTGATTTATTCCAATACTTACCTTGTAGAATTGATAAAATATGTTTTCCAAACAATTGATTTGCCCCTATTAGATGACTATACTCAATCACCGAATTAGGTCTCATGAGCACTTTCAACTAACCTTTGTCAATCATTCCAAATTAACTTTTTTTGCAAACGCAACTCAAGTTATTTAATGAAAATTAAAATCAAGGCCTTGTTGTCTTCCCTTTTTCTAATCTCTACTTCTGTAGGTTCAAGCAAGAAGAGAAAACGGGCTAGTCCAAACGTTGCACATTGTAAAAAAACAATTAACATGAAGAGAAGAACAATACAAGCATTAGTATCGGTTTAGAATCACTTTGCATTAACCCTAATTTGTTATTTCACCATTGGTCCCACAACCTTAGTTGTGGAGGCTTTTAGCTACTCATAATTGCAAGAAATAAATCTAATGTCGCCCAAGAACACGCAAGTGCACGTGGTATTCAATAATATAGGACTGGAAGTCTCGATTATTGATCCCTCATAGACTTTTTAGATCAATCATTTTAAGAAAGATTCTTTACTTCGCTTTTCTAATAAAACAAATGAAATTGGGGATTTGGTTTGGAGAATTAAAAACATTTATTAAGAATCAAAACTAGGAATCAACAGTCTTTCAAACTTCAACCACCAACTATGTCCAAAACCTTAGAATGGGAATTATCCGCTCATAGACAAGTGGAAAAACAAAGATAACATCATCATTCTCAGTAAAATAAGAAAGAAAAGAAGAGACCTAAGTAGAACTTGTCTCTCCTCCAAAAGTTGCATTTACAACCTTAAAAATGCTGAACTATATATATCAATTCTCTGCTAAAAATGCCCTTGATGTTATATGTATATACGTGAGTCTTCAGATGATGCTTTTTCCCTCAAGTAATTGACTTAAAACTCATCAAAATCTCATCCAGGAGGGTTCGGCGTTCCGCCCCATGCATAGCACCATGGAGTTATTCAAATTTCCTTTGAAGAGTTGCTCTGAGCGCCCCACTCTCACCATAGCACCACGGTGTTAGCCAAATTTCTGCACTTCAAAAAACCTCTTGCGCCTCACTCTCACCATAGCACTAGAGTGTTAGTCAAATTTGTGAGCTTTAAGACACTTCTGGCGCCCCACTCTTACTATAACCCCAGAATGTTAGAAAAATTTCCAAAGTCTAAAATGCTTCTTGAGCTCCACGCTATCCATTTAGTTGTTAGTCAAATTTTCATCTCCGAAGCTAAGGTACCTGGCACCCCACACCATCCATAGCACCAACTTTGGTGCATTTTTCTCTGAAACATAAGTCTTGTGCGCGCAACACCAGCCATAGCCCTAGGCCGACTTTCGAAAACTCTTCCTCGTCATACCTTGGGTCCTATTTTCTTGGTTTCCTACTCAAAACATCTAGAAAGATTCATTATCTAACAAGACACACAAAAACATGAATTCATACATTTGATAAGGATTGTGAACTCAAAACAAGGCAAAATATGGGTAAAAATATGGAAAATGGGCATAAGAATATTCCCAACATCACCACCCCACACTTAAACCATTGTTTGTCCTCAAGCAATCCTCAAATTATTACACAAACTCATGTTTACTCATCACTTGTCACCTCTATCAATTCACACTTAAAAAACTAGCAGAGAGCATATGATTAAGTGGTTCATCATCTTCTAGAAATTCACATCAAGCACATGTAGAGTTATTCACATTCAAGACTACACAATTTCTATGACCGACTCATCTTTTCAAAACAAGGCCAATATGATAAAATACAAAACATGCAACACATACTACGCTGACTTAGAATCTTATGCCCCTCACTTTTAGTGATGTTCCTCTCTCAATTTTATCAAATGCAAAACATGAAACATAATAAGTAAGGCACATTCACACTCAGAAATGATGTATCATACATATTCAACATACCATAAGCTTGCCCTTTATGTACACTCAAACTACTTAGTCATTTAAAGAGATTAAGATCATAAGGACTTTCTTGGTCCTAATGTTGGTTATGCATGGATAGAAATGATTTTTATTTTATAGTGACTAACAATCCTAAGCACTTTTAAGACATTTTTTATCTTTCAAGTACACCACTCTTTCCTTGTTTTTCACCCTTCACTTTACTCACCCTTTTTCTTTTCTTTTATATGCCCCTTTTTTCACTACTTGACTGCTAGTTTAAGCTTATAGAATCACTAAGAATTTTCATTCTTAAAACTCTTTCTTTCATTTTCCTAGAAGCAAGCAAATGACACATTTTTATGGGTTCCCTTCTTCCTATTTTTTCTTCTTACTTTCCACACTATTTTTCTTTCTTTCCTTTCCCTTGTCATTCATGCGTCGATGGACCTTTCACTTTTAAGCCTCAAAGTGCCTAAGACTACTTTAAATCAACAATTCTAGAGGTCTCACAAAAAAGGGGAATAAGCTACTTTTGTGGCTAAGAAAAGAATAAGGCTTAAGGCTCAAGGGGGTTAACTAGGGAAAAATTTTCAGGGAGGTAAAAACACGCATGGGAAAACATGGCTTTTTCAAAGAAACGCCTTGATCATCTCTTAACTCTTTAACACAACTAGCTATCCAACATACACTAAGACAAGTTCTTGATGCACAATATGTACAAAACAAAACAATTAATCTCACCTTATATGGCATTAAGACTCTACTCGGTTTCCTATAGCTAAACATTCAATCACATTGAATGAAAATTTTACATTATTAGGCCCACCAAGTATATTGAGTCAAATTAAAGAACTTATGTGTCGCTCATGGAATTCTCACTTAAGATGACAACTTCATTGCCTCTAGCTTAGAATCTAAGTGAAATATCCAAGAGCACACAAGTGACTTATGTCTGACTCCAACAAAAATAAAAAAAATAAAAACATATGACTAAATTTCCTTAAGACGGTCGTCATCCATCTATCATAGGGAAGGGTCATAGGGAAGGGTCACTACTCTCTGACTACATCGACTCCTAAAAATGAAAAATTACCCGATTCAAAGGTCTCTCTTCGGAAAAAATAGAGGTCATAAGAAAAATCAAAGAGTAGGTCAGACATGCCATTTTCAAAAAATTTTCAAACAAAAACTTGATGGCGCACTCACCCTTAACATTGAAATTTTTTATTCTAAACTTAAACTAACAAACTCTAAAAATCTCAACTACCACAGATAAACAGATTATCCAACACCACAAGGCATCCAAGTCAACAGTCATTGTCAATACTAGCAATTACAAAACAAGACCTAAAAATCATAGAGCTATTACCACAGGGAATGACACTATGCTACGACCTACTACAAATATGGCAAACAAAGAGCAAATAGGAATCTTTCCTCCACCCACACTTAATCGGTGCACTGTCCTCAATGCACACACAACTATATCAAATAGGCAAAGAAAAGGAACTTCCTGGGCGGCTATGCATCATCATTAGGATTGTACTCCTGATCATCGTCAGCTGCATCATCATCCTCTCCATCAATCTACATGGCTCCCGTACCAGCATCCTCATCATCATCATCATTGTATAGATCATCAACTCCATTAGTGAGCACCGTGGCCTCATCATCATCTAGCGTCTCTTCAAAGGTAGGTCCCACTCTACACATCTGCATTGCATTCTCCATGAGTGAGTATCTATCATGTAAGGCCTCTATCTCATCATCTATGGCAGGTCAGCTTCTGATTCTCAACTACAAATTAAGCATGACAAATATATGGCCTCTACTATCATCACGGGCATGGAGATAAGCTATAGTAAGAGATGGAGCTGCGGAAGAGATGGGCTCCTTTACATTTGTCACATCCATCATTTTGCCTACTAGGGGCCCTTCTCTAGGTATGTGACGGTCTACCTCTTCCTCCTCAATTCCTGCCTCTCTAGAAAAATATGTTAGGAGAATACTATAACAATACTTCTATCTGCAATTACCCCTCAATCTTCTTATATTATCCCAGAGAATTACACCAAAGTTGATTGGTATCCATTTCATCAGCATATACACCAATACAACTCGCTCTCTAGTGATTTTTTTCAAGTGAGTCCTAGGGAGTAACACAGCACAAACCAACTTCACCTAGACTTCCGCCTCCTTATTTAGGTAGGAGAACGCAAGTGTGTAGTGAGTTCCATTATGGTCCCTTTCCCAATGGGCTGAAGAATGCTCACCATAAAGAGTATGGTGAATATCTCAGTATGGGGGCCTTTCCAATAAAATGAAGTACTCAGATGAGTGTACCATAGGTGTCTCAAGGAAAACATTATATCGCTTATAAATGAAATGGACCACCTGACCTCGTATATTGACTTTGGTGCTCTCCCAGAAAGAAGTGTCTGGGTTTGCATAAAATTTCCTTACCAAGGTGAGGTTGCACTCCTCTGGCTCGGAAAATACGTAGCCTAGTCCCAGCTCACAGACCTGTCCCTAATAATGGGGAACTCAACTGTAATACCTCGGATAATTTGAGCGATAAAATCATTCTTTCGAGGTAGGACTAAGAGTAATTAATTGGATAAGAAGGAAGTTTTATGAGTTATTTGAGTCAATATATGATCATATTTAAGATTAGACATCGATCAAGTTGTAGAACAAAATTCGGAAAAATTTATCGCAAAATTTCCTTCTTGAGAATCTTTAAAATTTAGGTCAAATGTCTCGAGGCTTTTCTCCTAATATATAAGGATTTAGGGGGTGTTCCACCTATAAAATTAAAGATCATGAGTCTAGTTTTTATTGCATCAAACCATTTTTTAATCTGACTTTGGACTAAAGAGATATTCACGTTTCCGAAAGACCGCGCAAGCAGGCACCTCACAAGGGTCTAAGGCGGTGGAGGACTATAAAAAGCCCCTTGGTTGGTTGATTGCCTTATTTTCTTATTTTACATAAAATCTCACGTCCAAAATCTCTCTCAAGTTATCTCCATGGTTTACTTTGGGTTTTGGGGCTAGAATTCATGGTTCAACATGATTTTGATGTTGGGAAGTTGGGAGCTTGGTGTAGTCCCTGGTTTGGTGTCTTTTCTGGGCTGTTGGTGGCTGTTTCGTGGTAAATCTGTTGGTAAGCCTTCTTTCTTTTGTTCTCGTTAGTTTTTATTATTGTTATAGGTGTGTTACCGCCAGTGGGTTGTTGTCTCGGAGTTTCTACCATCGAATTTCTATGAATCTTGTCGTGTAAGCTTCGTTTGTCTTATTTTTTTTTATATTGTTGTATTGGCTGCATTTTGGAAGTATATTGGACAGTCTTTAGGTAGTAGGGTCCTGTTATTGTAGGCTCAAGTTCGGCTAGGATTGAATCTAAGGTATGTTAGGCTTGTCCCTCCCTTTGTCGGCATGAATTCCATGGCTGTTGTCGTCCGTGTTGACGTGTGTCTTAGCTGTTTGTGATGGCTTTTGTTTTCTATTATTGAACTCTTTTTATGTTGTTTATATGGTGATAATGGTGTGTTTAAGTTGCTGGCTTGTTTGGTGGCTCGGGATTGAGTGCGGAGAATTGTAGTCATAGCAAATTGTTAGGCTCGTGTCGAGAGGCCATGTGTGAGGCATGTGGTTCTTGTAGTAAGTTGTGGGATTTTTGAATGAATAATATTATATTGGAAAGTGAATGAAGGATTAGAGTGGTTAAGGTTGATGGTTGCGATGATCTTTTGTTATATTTGAATCAGCGATCGTGTCGATGGCACGTGAAAGCCGTGGTGACACTTGAGTTGGTTTGTCCGTGTCCCTTGATGTTAGTGGTGAATAGAGTGGCTTGTGGGCTGTTTTATCATGTATTATTATTGTTGTTCATTGTGTGTGTTCTATGTTTGAGGCCTTGTGGCTTGTGGATACCTGATGCACGAGATTTTTTCCGGCTAGGGGTCGAGCCCGAGGTACTTTATGGCTTGTGGATACCCGATGCATGAGAGTGTTTCTGGCTGAGGGGTTGAGCTCAAGGAGTGAAATGATCTACAGGGTTGAGAATGATGTCCTCCATAGTGTCGAGTTGAGACATGATTCGAGAGTGGTCCGACATATCTGAGCCTTCCTAGGATCGCAATTGGTTCTCCAAAATGGATTAAGCTCCGCTAACTGTGCACAGCCGAGAGAGAGTCTGGTAGTTCTTGATTGATGATGTTGATTAACTTGTATTTACTTGCGACTCGTTTGGCATTATACTATGGTTGTTGCTTGTGTTATTTGTTGTCTGATAGAAGTGGATGCTAGATGTTGGCTGGTATTAGCTGAGGCCATTGATAGGTCTAGAGGCGAGGAAAGGTGATCTATGTCGGCTAGGTGCCGTTGTGTTATTGTTTACTTTTGGACTTGTCGGGCTTATGGGGACCAGGTAGGTTCTATTTGTATGTTTGCTTGTACTTGCTAGGCTTATGGGGGCCAGGTAGGTTTTATGTGTTTACTTAAGTTCAGTTCTCCTTCTGCGATATTTGGTATATCTGTTGATCTCTAATCTTAGTCTTCTAGTTGTTTCTTCCTTTCATGGTCAGTAAATTTTTATAGTGATGCCCTAGTCGGGGTGCTGCATTCATGCCTGCAGGTGATGGTGGGATATTAGATCAGGTTCTTGGTTTCTGAGTGTAGTTCCAGTTGAATCGGTGTGCTCCAGTTCTTTTGGAGTTTCTAGAGGTTGAGTTATATGTAGTTTGGGGCCCTGTCCTGAGCAGTTGATTTCTATTACAGTTTTAGAGGCTCGTAGACATTTGTTGTGGGTGTAGTGTCACTGTTATAGGACAGGTGGGTCATGTTTTCTTGTTGTTCTTCCATTCTGTGGCCTCAATGGCATATTGTATTAATTTTCTTGGTTGGTCAGGTAAGCCAGCTTCCGCTATAGTCTATCGTCTCATTCTAATTGTATAGTTGTTGTGTTGTTGAACCTCATCGGTTATAGCCTTTGTTTTATATTTTGGGCGTGGGGTATGCTCATATCAGGGGTGGCATTAGGTTCTAGTCACGCCTCCCCGGGTTTGGGTGTGACAAACTGGGTATCAGAGTAGTTCATCCTAGGGACTCTATGAGCCATGTCTAGTAGTGTCTTATTTATGTGTGCATTGTGTAGTGTACTTATAAACAGGAGGCTGCAGGACATTTAGGATTGTTACCCTTCTTTCTGGATCAAAATCGTGCGAGAAGTCAGATGTCACAGGAGTCGGGTCTAGACTAACGTTTGCTGACTTTTACAGGGATGCTTGTAACATGATGAATTATAGGCAGCCAGTGGCTAAACATGGTATTAGGTAAGATACTTATTTTGATTATGGTTATAGTTATGTCGCACCTCGGGATGGTGCAATATTTGTTGTTTCGAGTTGTTTGTGGTAGGCTTTTCATGTGAGGCTATGTCGTGCGATTCTTGTTGTGTCAATCCTTGAGTTGGACTCGTACATGTCATCCAACATTTGAGGACAAATGTTTCTAGGGGGGAAGGATGTAACACCCCGAAAAATTTGAGCGATAAAATTGTGCATTCGAGGTAGGATTAAAAGTACATAATTAGATAATAAGGAATTTTTATGAGTTATTTGAGTCACTCTATGATCATATTTAATATTGGACATCGATCAAGTTGTAGAACAAAATTTGGAAAAAGTTATTGCAAAATTTTCTTCCTGCGATTCTTCAAAATTTAGGTCAAATGTCATGAGGCTTTTCTCCCAATCTATAAGGAGTTAGGGGGTGTTCGGCCTACCAAATTAAAAATATATGAGTCTAGTTTTCATTTCATCAAACCGTCTGTCAATATGACTTTGGAGTAGAGAGATATTCGCGTTTCCGCGAGACCATGCAAGTAGGCACCTCACAAGGGTCTAAGGCGGTGGAGGACTATAAAAAGCCCCTTGGTCGGTTGGCTGCCTTATTTTCTTATTTGCTAGAACTTCTCACGTCCATAACCTCTCTCAAGGTTCTCTCCATGGTTTCCTTTGGGTTTTGGGGCTAGAATGCATGGCTCAACATGATTTTGATGTCGGGAAGTTGGGAGCTTGGTGTAGTCCCTGGTTTGGTGTCTTTTCCGGGCTGTTGGTGGTTGTTTCGTGGTAAATATGTTGGTAAGCCTTCTTTATTTTGTTCTCCTTAGTTTTTAAGGTTGTTTATGGGTGTGTTAATGCTGGCAGGTTGTTGTCTCGGAGTTTCTATAGTTGAATTCCTATGAATCTTGTCGTGTAAGCTTCGTTTGTCTTGTTTTTGTTATTGAGTTGTATTGGCTTCATTTTGGAAGAATATTGGACTGCCTTTAGGAAGTATGGTTATGGTGTTGAAGGCTCAAGTTTTTCTAGGCTTTAAGATAAGGTATGTTAGGCTTGTCCATCCCTTAGTCGGCATGAATTCTATAGCCGTTGTCGTATGTGTTGACGTGTGTATTGGCTGTTTGTGATGGCTTTTGTTTTGATATTATTGAACTATTTTTCTACTGTTTATATGGTGATAATGGTGTGTTTAAGGTGATGTTTTGGTTGTTGGCTCTAGCTTGACTGCGGAGAATCATAGTCATAGCAAATTGTTAGGCTCGTGTCGAGAGGCCGTGTTTGAGGCGTGTGGTTCTTTTAAAAAGTTGTGGGATTTTTAGGTGAATAATATTGGGCGATTATATTGGCAATTGAATGAGGGATTATAGTTGGTTAAGGTTGATGGCTGCGATGATCTTTTGTTATATTTGAATTGGCGATCGTGTCGATGGCACATGACGACCATGGTTACACTTGGGCTGGTTTGGTTGTGTCCCTTGATGTTAGTGGTGAATAGAGTGGCTACTGGGCTGTTTGATCATGTATTATTATTGTGGTTGATTGTGTGTGTGTTGTGTTTGAGGCCTTGTGGCTTGTGGATACCCGCTGCATGAGAGTTGCTCCGGCTAGTGGTCGAGCCCGAGATACATTGTGGCTTGCGGATACCCGATGCACGAGAGTGTTTCCGGCTGAGGGGTTGAGCCGAAAGAGTGAAATGACCTATGGGGTTGAGAATGATGTCCTCCATAGTGTCGAGTTGAGACATCATTCGAGAGTGATCCGACATGTTTGAGCCTTCCTGGGATCGCAATTGGTTCTCCCAAATGGATTGATCTCCGCTAACTGTGTGCAGCTGGGAGAGAGTCCGGAAGTGTTTGATTGATGATGTTGATTAACTGGTGTTTACTTGTGATTTGTTTGGCATTATAATACAGTTGTTGCTTGTGTTATTTTTTATCTGATAGCAGTGGATGCTAGATGTTGGTTGGTGTTAGCTGAGGCCATTGAGAGGTCTAGAGGCGATGACAGGTGATCTATGTAAGGGGAAGAAGGGTAAGGGGTATGCTTTTCATACTAACTAATAAAGAGAGAAGAGAATTACTTACTTGTATTGTAGAGACAACAATGGGGGGCAAGGGAGGGGGAGTTACACACCCCTTTTTAAGAGAGAGAGAGAGAGGGAGAATTTTATTTTGCTTTTTGTTTTGAATTT
>JACEIK010000210.1:419393-444128 GCA_018107945.1 Datura stramonium | reverse complement strand
ATATAAAATCACATGAAAATGTATAAAATAACTTAGATAAACAAGACTAATTTAAGTTATAAAGCGTATCTCGGGCATGCTATTTTTGCCCGTGATCAAATATGGCTAGCTATTGAGATGACAGCGCAGAAACCTCTCTCCTGAGCATTCCCAACTTATCCCTCAGGGTTCGGTATCTTCGTCAACCACTCATTGAATCGTAGATCAAGGTTATCTAGTCTGGTATGTAGTGCCTTGGCTGCCACATCTATCTCGGCCTTCACCCACGACTTGACCTGCTCTATCATAACATTGACTTTCTTCTCTATAATGGTCAGCCTCATAGCCATCTTTTATAGGAAATTTGGAGGAACCAATACATATCCATCTAGAATCTATCCTAGAGTGGTCGGTGGTGGAGCAGATGATGTGCTAGGCATGAATGCTATGTTTTCAGCCTGAAAAGCCGACATCTCTTTTCTGTACTCAACTCTGGTGGAGGTATCAACATGCTCGGCCCTGGCTAGCCTCGGTGTTGGCAGTGTAGACTGTACTTTAACCCAACCTATTGGGTTCAACTCATCTCGAATAAGGTTGATATATGTTGTCCTAGTACCTCTAACCCGAGCACTAATCTCCTTCATAGTCCAGACACCGGACTCCATACATAGCATGTACACCATGCTCGGGAATGATATGGTAGTGCCTAATGCGAAGGCTCTATCTCAAATTTCCTCAGTTATGATCCAATGGATGTTGAATGCATACCTAGATATAATACCCACCACCCGCCCCGCTTTATTTGCGCTCAGTATGTTATCATTTGCTATAGGCACCAACCTGTATCGAACTAGTGCCCAACAGGCCTTTGCAATGAAGTTAAGTAAAGCTTTAGTGACTTCCCATCCACTAGTCACCCAATCTCCCTCCTCCTTCTCCTCATCAATGACACTGGCCAACCACATTACATGCCTCTGCTGATCCTCTTTGCTCAACTATTTGACCTTTTTCAAGGCCTCTATTCCGTGGTAAAACTCAACACTAGTAGATGAAGAATGATACTCTGGACCATACAACATTTGGGCAATGGTCCTCTATGATATATCCATAACTCTCCTACAAACTATGACACTCTCTAGTCTAGGCTGATCTTTAACCTTGTATCAGGCTGGAGTCTGATGCTCCAGGGTAGCTAAGTAGTTGGCACAGAACTCCCCGACCATGTCAGCACTAAAGTTGTCAGAGGTCCTTGCCATCCAGCCTAGGTCATATAGCTCAAATATCCTCTTCATTTCGTCCACCTCATTCAATGCCTTGGTCAAGATTTAATTCTCCTCCTGAATACTCCTCTTTGGTTTTGCTTTGATGTTAAAGCTAAACCCTGATCATAGATCTTCTGAGCACCTGGCACACCCCATCTGATTGTGTGTCTTTCTGTCGATAGGGTTTTCTCATCATCTTCTTCTTGTGCCTCCTCCACATATTCAACTTCACCTAATCCCTATCTAGATTGGACATTAGCTGGCCCTTCTTCTACATTTGAGCCGCTGCCAAACTCATTGGATTGTTCCTCTTCTACCTCCTCAAACTGAGGAGCTGCTACCCGAGTAGCTGAGGTGACCAAGGCTTGAGACTTTGCTTGTGCCCTAGTGGTTCGTGGATTCTCAATTTCATCAGTATCAACATCATACTCTTCCACCGAGCCATTGGGTGTATCTGCCTCCTGCTCAAATGCAGAGGCCTCATCCCTTAATGTTCTCCGAGCTTCTATCTCATCTCGGGCCTTTTTATCCCGTTCTTGTTTACTTGATTGTCCTTTGCATGCCATTGTACCTGTGGAGGAAAGATTAGTACATGTGATTCAAGAATGTGTAACCAAAAACTCTACCTACAGTTTCTTACTATGACTCATTAGTACGAGTCGTATCAAAGTGGTATAATTCTTATTGTGAGTCATGCTATGCAATTTCATAGGTATGACTACTTGGCACGAGTCATGCCATGATAGTATAATTTGTATCATGGGTTGTGCCTTTGATTATGATATTTTTTTACATCATTATTATGACCCATGGTAGGATACTACGAGTCGTATCATGGGTCGTTCCTCCAATTTTGTATATGACCCATTTTTTGTTCTTTTGTATGATCACTTGGTACGACTCGTACGGAGATACCACAATACATACCACGTCCTGTACAACTTGGTGTTCATGAGACAATCCCAATGGACCATCCTACAAGTCGGGGTGAGATACCATGAGTCATAAGATTTCTTATGAAGCCTATCCCCACTCCTTTGCATTACCAGTTACTCTAACAAACATTTGTAGTGTGATTACTCAGACTTTATCAACCCAAAATTTCAAGCATACATAGAATTCCAATTACCCACACAACCCCTACAGTTTATTTCCCCCCGTTAACGCACTATCCACAATCACTTTAACTCCATAGAGCATTTTACTTCCATAAACCCATCATACTACATCACAATAGCCTCCTGGTAATATTCCACCACTCATTCTCATCAGTGAAGGATTCACAGTTAAAATTTGGCTACAACTAGAAAGAAGAGGTGATGAAAATTTCAACTTACTTTTCAAGTTCTTGAATAACACATCTTTGCTTAGGGTTTGGAGTATGAATTCAACTCAGTGATGCAATTTTATTGCCAAAATTCGTGCTCAAATGGAAATGTAGTGAGTTATGGGTGAGTGGAGAATGAGGGGGGGATCGTGCATTTATGTGCCATGAATTTTGGACTCAAAATACATGTTTTAAATAATTTGGGTAGATTAAAAAAAATTGAGTCTAGCCGGGTCAGGTGGATTATTTCATTTAAATGTTTTTCATGACTCGTCCGACGAGTCGTAGGTCATACATACGACTCATCCCTTCCTTATGTACTTGGGACTCAGAGGACTTACATAGGAACCTAAAAATGCGTGGTATGATTCATACCAGTTTGGTATGACTCATACCATGTCTTGTAAGTTGTGGTTTTTGCTAGTTGACACTCGAGGGAGTTCACCTCGATGGTGGGTACTACAACTCATACCACAGAGGTGCGATTCGTAATGACCAACCATAATGTGAACTCCTACATTCATTTAAGGATCTAGTACAACTAGGACTATGAGCAGAAGTAAGATTACACTGTTACTGAGGCTCGTAATCCAAACTTGGACTTCTCTTTTCATCTTTTGGTCCCTATTTCACCAGCATATTGCAACACGCATGTGTCAAGATACTTGTGTTTCCTCCTACGAAGCACCTAATTTAACTTCGTGGCACGACGTAGGTAGTTTGGTTACTCAGACTTACAACGCTACCTCATGGGTTGCTTCCCATGCAGTTCCTTATTTAACGTTGTGGCACAACACGAGTTTCTTTACTACTCATAATTCATCAACAAACTCCGATTCATCATCAACTGCTGAGATGACTCGAAATTCACTCTACTGCTTCATTAACCCGCAGATGTTGTAAGTGACCTCTTCCTCATTTAACTGGAATTTCAACTTTGTAGCTTCAACATCCACTAGGGCTCGCCCAGTGGAAAGGAATGGTCACACCAAAATGATGGGGACCTCAAAATCAACCTAACAATCTTGAATCACGAAGTCAGCCGGAAAGATGAACTTGGCCCAATTTCTACTCAATCTGTTTCAGGGATGCTAACATCTGGCCCAATTTCTACTCAATCTGTTTAATCGTTGTGGCGTGTGACTCAACTTTCTGGTTCATGCTAGACATATCTCCGTAAATATCCTTCAGGTGATCATCAGTTAACTTTAACTTTTTTAGTGTCTCAGCCATCATACTCTCTAATTTTTGAGGTTCCAACATCACCCTCATGAGAATTTGGAGGAACATAGAGCCAGTGCGATCATTTCAGTATCCATTATTTTTCTTCCAACCACCTTCCCGATCTCATCCGCTACTTTTGTCCCTGTACCCAGCTCTATTATAGTTGTTCCTATATTGGTTCCAACATTGATTTCTGGAGCCTTGGCGCCAATTTTATTGACCAGAACCTTAGGCATTAGCCCAAAAACTTACCACCTGGTTATCTAAGAGGTTTGCTTTGTCCTCAAAATCAGAGTGCTCAAACCCGGCTCCTGACCCTGAGCTCCCACTGCATTCTCTTTATGAGCTACAGATCCCATGATATGCTTCTTGAGCAAGTCAATAGAAGTTCTCATATGTGCTAACTCCTGTAATTGTTCCTCTTCTTTTCTACATTGCTCAACAGTCATCCCAATTGCATATGTACCTACAACTACCTCAGCTTCTCTAGTGTGCCAGGCCCTTTTGGTTTTGGTCACTCGATCAAGTATGGTGGTCGCTTTCTCCCATGAGTGACTCGTCATGCTCCACCTATTACAGTATCTATTATGACCTTGTTGCTATTGTTCAAGTATCTGTAAAATATTTCCAACATACTCTCATTTGGAATTTTGTGATTCAAACACTTAGTTAATTAATTCTTGGGCTACAACCATGTCTCATGGAGTGCCTTTGTCTTGATCTATTGAAAACTATAGATCTCATCTTTGGGCTGCATCATCCTAGAAGGTGGGAATAAAATTTAAGGGAAGGAATGTTTCAATTCTCTCCAGTTGGTGATGGAGTCATTTGGCAATTCCGAACACCATAGAGTAGCCTCGCCATTTAGAGAGAACGGAAAGAGCCTCAGTCTGATAGCATCCTGGCTCACTCCTGACAACCTGTACACCTTGCAAATAATCACAAAATTCATCAAGTGGAGATTTGCATCATCAATAACATTACAACTAAACACTCACTTCAAGTTTAGTAGTTGAATCATGCTACTGATGTAAAAATTTTCCCCAATAATCAGAGGTGGGAACATAAAAGCTCATGTTGACCCAGCTTCATCAATATTTGGATCCTCATAATCATCAAAGTGAGGAGCATATTTATGGAACTGATGTGGTTCACGACCTCTATTTCCCTTTCTATTATGGCCAGCATTATCAACCTCTTCCTGGGCATCCTCTACCTCTTGAAGAGCAACTTGTCAAGCTAAATCCGCATGGCAGGCCTTATTAGCTCGGCGAGCTTCAGCGGCTAATCTAGCTTCTATCTATTCAGGGGTCTCAATACCGGTCATCCTTCTCAATGTTCGTTCAAGTTCTTGATCAATTGGGACTAGGGGGTTTCCACTACTTTGAGTACTTGGCATTCACCAAGTGGTAACCAATGTGAAACAAAGATGAAAGAAAACATAAATAAGGAAATATAGACTAAAACTTTAATAAAATAAATTAATCTAATTCTAAGTCGTATTCTCTTGCAATGACTTCATTTTTCATAATGCTCAAATTACACCTCTGAAGAAGTATGACGCGGTCGTACTTAATAAAGAACTCAACCAAGGTTGAGATCAAACCCACAGGGAATATGGTCTAGATATCGACCAATGCTAATATTTATGCTTTTAGTTTAGTTATTTCCTAGAGGGTTTGTAGAAAACGATAAGTAACAGTATTGTGAAATGGTGGTGTTGCCAAAGATATAAAAGTAACTAGGAAAGTGTTCCATATGGATTCATAACTAGGTCGGGTTATTTTAGTTGTGATCTTTTTCAATACTTAGCCTGTAAAATTGGTAAAATACGTTCTTCCAAATGGCTGATTTACCCCTATTAGATGACTATACTCAACCACCGAATTAGGTCTCATGAGTGGTTCCAACAAACCTTTATCAATCATTCCATATTAACTTATCTACGATCGCAACTCAAGTTATTCAATGAAAATTATATTCAAGGCTTTGTTGTATTCCCTTTTTCTAATCTCTACTTCTCTAGGTACAAGAAAGAAGAGAATTGGGCTAGTCCTAATGTTGTGCACCATTAAGAAATAATTAACATGAAGAAAAGAACAATACAAGCATCAGTAGTGGTCTAGAATCAGTTTGTGTTAACCCTAATTTGTTATTTCACCATGGTTTCCACAATCCTAGTTGTGGAGGTTTTTAGTTACTCATAATTGCAAACAAGAAATCAGAAATTATAGAAGAAATCATTTCTCAACTTACAATATTGAAGGAATAGAAACCTAATGATCAATTGCATAATAATCTTCGGAAAATCAAGAACACAATGATGAATTTGCCAAGGTTCTCGTGTATTTTGTTCTCATTGAAGTGTTGGGAAACTCCAAGAACACATGTACAATCAAAAGTATCAAATCCATTACTGAAAAATAAAAGAAAAGTGTCACAACCCGAACATTGACCCAGATCTAGACACGAAACTTAGAACCATAAATGGCTCCAAGTCGACCCATTGCATGAACATAAAAACTATAGTTCAACATACATAAAGTGGGAAAACTAAATTCTGAAATAGCGGATGTCTGAATAATAAGAAATCTATCCAATGGATATATCAAAACACTAAATCCGAAGATGAATATACAACTTTATGTCTGAAAAGCCTCTAACATACTGATGAGCTTATGGGAAAACACGCCCAATTAGCACACGAGAAGTATAAAACTAAAAATGAAAACCACACAACTAACTGAAGGTCCTCGAAGGATAAGGACTCACCAACAACATTGTATGGAATAAATTCTGGAGACTGGCTAGCGGCGAGACTGTGTCTGAACATCTGAGTCTGTATCATGAAATAATACAACATAGAGTATGCGGTCAGTACTTAGAATATACTGAGTATGCAAGGTAAGTAAAGCAAGCTAAGTAAGTATAAGCTGAAAATATGTATAACATAAATCATATCATTATAAGATTCTGAGAGTAAGAGCTACATGCTGATATCTAAAAGCATGATTAGATATAAACTGAACTACATAACTGAATCGAATGACCCAAAGCTAAAACTAATATTCATAAGTAAAACTGATAAAATGATCATTAGGTCAAACTTGTTGAAAACATGATATCATAACTGGTGAACATGCATAATTGAAATCATGAGGAACAATGGGAGACTTGCCATATAACCAACAATATCACATAGATCTTACGTGATCCCAATTATTATGCTCAAGTAGGAAGAGCCGTTCAAACACTTACCAGGGCTAAGGAAACTACCATGATATCAATATCAAGTTGAAGGCCTATTTGGGCAGGGGAATCTAATAAAGGAGGTCCCAAAGTAACAAAAAAATTCTACGTAGGCACGTAGTTCTGAGCCTTGGGGTTTTCTTGAACCCCTAGCCTACTCAGTGCTAGACAGTACTCCCAAAACATGCAAATGCTCTCCATCATTTTTCAATGAAGATGAATCCATCATTTTTTAATGAAGCTAATAATGTGATAGCATGCATAGTCTGAAATCTGAATTTGGGGAGCCTTGACTCAAAACATACCACAAGCTGAAAGTGGGAGTATCGACTCCAATACCATGTGATAAGCTAATATTATAAAAGTTTACCGAATCATGAAAACATACTTAATTCATGTAGGCTTACCCAAAACTTTAACATACTTGAAATAGACTTAATAGCTAAAATCATGGATTCATACATGGGTAAATCATGAAAATACTTTCATGCTCGAGATATCATCATTCTTGAAAACATGGATCATAAACTTGACTTTTTTATGAAACTTGCATAATTGGGAAAAATTCTTCTAAAACTTGAAATCATGAATTTATAATCTATTTACACATAAAAAATGCTCATGAATTTGAAAACATCATTTGAAACATGAAGGAGATTGACCATGAATTAAACATAGAAAATTTCATAATTTGGGTTAAGACCTCATAGAATCATAAACTTGAATTCATCAACTTGAGATGGGATTTGGGCATGAGAGTGAAGGGAATCTCTCATTCGTGACCCTATTGTCACGACCTGAATGTAGACCAGGATAGTAACACGGGACAAGGAACCCAGAGAGGCCCCTAGTCAATCCATGGCATAAGCATACACCTAACTTTGATCACATTAAGCTGAATAATGAACATAAGACATAGAGGAAATGTAAACGTAACATAGCAGGTCATAACATACAAAATTAATAGACGTACATACAAGCTGAGTACTACATATGGTCTGAAAGCCTCTATCATGTGAGATGGGTTGATGGGAAAACATCCCCAACTAACCCGGCCAAACTAAAACCAAAGAACAGCATAAATGTCTAGTCATATATCCCTCGAAACATGAGGACTCACCAATAAAGCTGATAGAAACTCTAAGATGACCTAAGGATGAGGATGAGCTTGAGAGTCAGGTCCTGTATCATGAAACAATACAACATAGCAAGTATGCGATAAGTATGTGGAATGTACCGAATATGCAAGTAAGTAAAACAGACATTTAAAATATATGAAACTCATAAATGATAATAAGAGTAGTACATCATGCTCATATCATAAATATCGTAACATAACATAAGGCTCAAGGTTTTTAAAATATTTGTAATACAATCGTACTCATGATCATAAAAGAAAAGCTTTATTTAACATGAATTGAGCCAAAATGCGTAATCGTAAACATACATGAATCATAAGGAATAGTGGGAGATTCTCTTAACCGACATACCCCATATGAGCACACATGGAGCCTGATTTGTAAACCTAGTGGGGAGGCCGTTCGTACCTTGCCAAAGGTATAACCATGAAGGGCGTGATATCACCATGAAAATGGCAATTTGGGCCAGGGACAGTCACAATGGAGGTCCCAACATACCTATGGTGGCACGTTGTTTATCAGATCTGGGGCAGAACCTAGTCCCCTAACCTACTCGGTGTTCAATACTACTCCCAAAACATATATAATGCTCATAGTATGATATGCATGAATTCATGGGCTAGCTAAATCATGATAATCATAAACATACTTGTACATACGTGAACTAGCCATGACATAAGGCTCGTGGGTCGGCCAAGACATACTTCAAGAATCATAGGGTTCACGCATACTTGTAGATTTTACGTATAACTTGTAAATCATCAAATCATGATGGGTATTTGACTAAATCCACATTTCAAATCATAAATTAGGTTGGGCTTATAAATATCAAGAATTGAAGTGAAGATCATATATCAATTCATCATAGATCTTACATAATTAGGGCTAAATTTAGCAGAAATCAAAATAAATAACTTTATAGTGAAAATAGTTGTAAAATCTTGATCAAAATCCATAAAATATGACATAAATCACATATCATAATAACCTATTAGCAAATCATTAGATTTTCACGAAAATTGAATTAAAACCCCATGAGATTTTTTATAGATTTTCATGAATTAATATAGAATGGGAATGGGTGTGAACGGAAACACCTATTCATAACCCTACATACCTGGGTAAGATCAGATTTCAAGGTTCTTCGAATGCTCAAGGAAGAATTGATGGAGAAGAGCTTGAACTAGGCTTGATCTCTCTAAAATTTTCCTAACTTACATGCATGGGAATAAGGATAATTAGAGGGTCTTAATTTATCTTATCATGCCCAGAAAAATATATAGAACGACGTAGTTTAGGACCCTAGAGCATAGGAATTACGAAAAGACCCTTACTTGAATCGCAGGGTTCTGCTGACTGCCAGTCCCCATGAGGGACTGGATGACTCATCCCCAGATGCCACGACTCGTGGCCACAAACCATCAAGTCCACTGCCAGATTCCATCAGGGTACCCCAAGAGGGACCCCACGAATCGTGGTGACTGACCACGACTCGTGGTCTCCACCCGTGATGCCCATTGTCCATAATTTCCTTGCCAAACCTCCAGTCCAGACCACGGGTGAGTCCACGAGTTGTGTGGCCTGACCACGACTCGTTGTCATGCCCGCGGTGATCCCTTCAGATCACACTCCTCTTTCCTTGACCATGAGTCACCCCATGACTCGTGGTCCCTGCTCACGGGTCACCTAACGACCCATTTTGTGATCTGGCGCAGAATTTTAGTTTTTCTCCATTTCTACTCCCAGGTCTGGTCTTTGGGCTTTCGAGGTATAACACCTATATACCTGGGTAAGCTGATTTTACACCCTTCCTTGAAAGATGAAGAGATTTTGGGAAAGAACTTGGGGAATTGTTAGACTTGATCTTCAATGGATCTCTCTTAACCTGCATGCATGGGAGAGAATAACATAGGATAGTTTAAACCTGCTTAAAATCCTCTTAACAGAGCTTAAAAAAACATAGTTTAGGGATTAGGAGTTTAGTAATTACTAATATACCGTTACTAAAATTTTTGGAAAATAGACTCTACCAGTCCCCATAAGGGACTTCAGGAGTCGTGAGGTAGGGGACGACTCGTGATCCTCACTCGTGAAGTCTACTGGAATCTAAAACCTCCAAATCCACCCTCCTGATCACGACTCACTCCATGAGTCGTGAAGTGACACCACGACTCGTGGCATCCACCCATGGTCAACCCTAACCAAGAATCCTCATTAGATGGCCTCCACTTCACAAGTCACTCCACGATTCGTTGGGTGACCTGACAAGTCATTATGTGGCTTGTACAGATTTCTTCCTATTTTATCTACTCAACCTCGGTTTGATCTTAGAGACTTTTAGGGTATTACAATATCTCCCCTTGGGAACATTTGTCCTCGAATGTGGGTAAACATGTTGAATAGCTGGGGAAAGGAACTACCATCCTAAATACTGAATATCTGAAGCTGAAAACTAATGGAGTGACTAACTCCTTACTGAAATACATGATTGAACAAAATTCATGAATCACACATACATGCTCTGACATGAAAAATACTGGGAGACATGGACTAGACGTGAAACTTAATAGAGTACTAAGGAGGAAACTTATACCTCAAGCTGGAACTGAGCCGAAAGGGAAAAAATGCGGGTATTTAGCCATCATATCTGTTTTGTCTTCCCACGTAGCTCTCTCAAAAAGATGATTTCTCCATAGAACCTTTACTGAAGTTACTTCTTTGTTCCTCAACTTCCAAACCTGAAGATCAAGGATTTAAACTGGAACCTCTTCATAGCTAAGCCTATCCTTTACACCAATGCTCTCTACCAAAACAACCAATGCAGGATCACCAATGCACTTCTTCAAGAGCGATAAATGGAAAACTAGATGACTGACACTAACTCCGCTGGCAACTCAACTCATAGGCCACCTTGCCAACATGTCTCACAATCTTGTACAGGCCAACATATCGGGGACTAAGCTTCCCTTTCTTTCCAAATATCATCACTCCCTTCATGGGAGACACTTTTAGAAACACCCAATCATCAACTTCAAATTCGAGTTCGCTCCTTCTCATATCTGCATAGGAATTTTGACGAATCTAAGCTATTTTCAGCCTTTCCCTATAAGCTGAACTTTCTCCATAGCCTCATTAACTAAATCTAGCCCTATAAATGTAGCTTTACCTACTTCAAACCAACCAATAGGAGACCTATACCTCCGCCCATAAAGAGACTCAAACGGCGCCATCTGAATGTTGGAGTGATAGTTGTTGTCATTTGAAAATTTGATGAGAGGCCAATGATCATCCCAACTACCTTTGAAGTCAATCAAACATGCTTTCAACATATCCTCAAGATTATGAATGGTTCGCTCGACCTAACCATCCATCTGCAGGTGAAAAGTAGTTCTAAGCTTAACTTGCGTACCAAGTCCCTTTCAAAATGACTTCTAAAATATTGAAGTGAACTAAGTACCTCCATATGATAAGATGGACAAGGGAACACCATGCAACCAAACTAACTCCCGAATGTACAATTTAGCATAATCCTCCACTGAGCCGGTAGTTTTGACCGGTAGAATATGGGTTGCTTCAGTCAACCTATCTACAACCATCCACATAGAGTCATTATGTCGATGTGTACGATGCAACCTTGTGATGAAGTCCATATTGATCTCTTCTTGCTTCCAAGTGGGGATACTAATGTCTTATAGCACATCTCCTAGTCCTTGATGCTCCATTTTCACTTTTTGATAGTTCGGACACTTAGCTACAAACTCCGCTATATCCTTCATAATGCCATTCCACCAATAGACTTCCCTAGGTCACGGTACATCTTGGTGGTACCTGGATGTATAGTATATCAGGAACCATGAGCCTCATGGAACATCCATTCTCTCAAGTCATCAACATCCGAAATACATAAACGACCATGATATCAATGTACACGATCTCCCTCTTAGGAGAAGACCACTACCTTCTAATTCTGAACTGCTTCTTTCAACTTTACCAGAAGAGGATCCTCATTCTTCCTAGCCTTGACCTCAGTCACCAAAGAGGATTCTGAATCATTCTGAACAATGTCACCACCATCCGTCGAGTCAACAAGACGAACTCCTAATTGTGCAAGCGAGTGCACATCCTTCACCAACTCTTTTCTTCCATCTTCCACATGAGAAACACTATCCATGGATATCCTTCTAAGGGAATCCACCTCAACGTTAGCCTTTCCCTAATTAAATGATACTCATGCCATAATCCTTGAGAAGCTCTAACCACCTCCTTTGTCTCAAATTCTGGTCCTTCTGGGTAAACACATAAGAAAGACTCATGTGGTGTGTGAACAAATCCACATGGACCCCATACAAATAGTTTCTCTAAATATTTAATGCAAACACTACCACTGCCAACTCTAGGTCATGCGTCGAGTAATTATTCTCACGAGTCTTAAGTTGTCTAGAGGCATACGCAATGACCTTGCCATGATGCATTAACACACAATCAAGACCAACCCTAGAGGCATGAAAATATACCACAAACCCATATACCCCCTCAGTTAAAGTCAATATTGGGGTTCAAGTGAATCGAGTCTTTCACTCTTGAAAACTCTTTTCACAAGCATCTGACCACTGAAATGGATGAAAATCCTTCAACAAACCTTCTGTAGTAGCTAGATAAACCCAAGAAACTCCTAATATCTGAAATAATAACTGATCTAGGCCAATTCTTTACCGTTTCTATCTTTTAGGAGTCCACTTGTACACCCTCACTTGACACCATACGGCCCAAAAATGCTACTGAGTTTAGCCAAAACTCACTCTTTCTAAATTTAGCAAACAACTGGTGATCCTTAAGAGCCTGTAGAAAAATCCTCAAATGAGCGGCATACTCCACCTAGCTACGAGAGTTATGAGAATGTCGTCTATGAAGACAATCATGAACATGTCCAAATATTGCTTGAACACCCTATTCATCAAATTTGTAAAAGTTGCAGGAGCATTCGTTAGTCCAAAAGACATAACTACAAACTCATAATGACCATACCGAGTTTTGAAGGCTGTTTTCATGATGTCCCTCTCCATAAATCTGAGCTGGTGATAACCAGACCTGAGATCTATCTTTGAGAAGTACTTGGAACCATAAGTTGGTCAAACAAGTCATCAATTCTAAAAAAGGGATACTTGTTCTTGATTGTAACCTTATTCAGTTGTCTATAGTTAATAGACGTATGAAGAGAACCATCCTTCTTTCGAACAAAGAGAACTGGTGCACCCCACAAGGACTTGCTAGGCCTAATGAAGTCCTTATCCAAGAGATCCTTCAACTGTACTTTCAACTCCTTTAGCTCAGTTAGAGCCATTATGTAAGCAGGAATAGATATAGGCTGCGTATCGAGAAGAAGATCAATACCAAAGTCAATCTCCTGCTCGAGAGGGACTCCTAGTAGATAATCTAGAAAAACCTTCGGGTACTCACACACTATAGGTATTGATTGGAGAGTCGGAGTCTCAGATGTAGCATCCTTAACTCAAACAACCCCCCTTGGAAATCACTGATTTGTTGTGACTTTATGACACTTTCAACGCTTAAAATTGGAAAAATAGCATGGACTTGGTGTGTTGATATGGATATCAGGTACTTTTACTTTATTTTCAAGAAAAATAGATGTTGGAACTGAATTGTGCAAATAATAGAGAAAAATGCAGAGAAGAGGCTTAGTACGGATCTTAGTACGAGCCGTACCATCCTAGTACAAGCAGTAATGAGAATCGTGGAAAGGTCCAAGAGATAATTGGGAGTAAAGTCAAGTTATAGCTCATGGTACGAGTCATACCATAGCAGTCGTGAAAAGTTCTAGAAGAAATTGCACAGGCCAAGTATCCTAGTACGGGTGGCACTCACAAGTCATGAAACATACCTAAGACCCGTACCAAGGAACTGTGGAAAAGACCATAAGAATAGATGTCTGGAAGAACTCAAGGTACAAGAAGGACTTAAGGATCATGGAATCAAGGTACGTGTCATACCATGCCATCCGTGAAAGTTAACAGAAGATGTCAGCAATTACAAGATCAAGCCATGGGAAGATTGGACAACTCGTAGGTACTAGGTACGAGTCATACCATGTCTCAACACTTAGCTAGATTCAGCAGGAGCCTACTAATTTATGGGTCAAGATATGACCCGTACAATGCTGTTACGGTTCATTGGTGAAGGCGGTGACAGTTTTTTGTAGTTTCCCTATTTACTTAGGAGAAGGTTCTGGTTATTTTTATAAATATATTTTAGGTTATTTTCAGTAGAGAAGAGTTGTAACACCCCGAACTTTTCTAGATCAGACTCAGGCCTTGCAAGAAAAAATAAAAGAAAACTAGAAAATTTGCCTCAGAATGATTGAGACACCGAGTCATGGTCAGCTCCAACGACTCGTTGTGCCAGTCGTGGTCAGCCCATTGTGGTCCTTTGGAAACCAACAGTACAAGGAATGAACCATTGTGAGAAACAATGAGTCATCCTATCACTCATTCGTCCCCATCTCAAAAGTCCCTATTCCTGGACCCTACAACTCAACTAACAAGTCATCGTCAGAAACAACAACTCGTGGTGTGAGTCGTTGGGTGAGAACCCCAGAAAATCCTTCAAGTGATGAAGATTGGAAACAACGACCCATTGTGTCTCACAAAGAGTCGTGTCACCACCCATCAAGTCAAGTTTCATATTTTTAGAAATTTTCTAGTGAAATAATGACTGGACAGAACAACCCGTTGGGTACACCAATGAGTCATTGTGTCACCCATTGCCAGACCTTTAAGATTTCCTCGTCCAGTGACCATGGGAGGAACCATCGACCCGCTGGTTCATCCAATGAGTCGTGGTATGCCCCATTTCCAAATCCTGTGATCCCATAACCCAGGCCATAAGACCAACGACTGGTCCATACGAGTCGTGATCTCAACCAATGACTCGTTGATTGACCCGTTGGTCCCCTATCAGTTACTTTTCTAGATTTTATTCTAGGGATATTTTTGTAATTTCCCACCTATTAGTTCCCTAAACTGTTTATAGGGATTAAACTATTTTCCCCCTCATTCCCTATGTAGACTCTTAGAATATCGATTGTGGAAACCTAGGTCATTCCTCTCAAGCAAGAACTACGAATCCTTGTCTGTTTTTGCAGAAGTTTAAGCTTTCTTCTCCAGGGATTTCTTATCCAGGTATGTGGGAATTCAACAAGGGAATATTTCTTCCCTTGTGTCACCAAAATCTTCTCTATTTTCTTTATCAATTACAGCCTTGTGGATGTAGAAAATTTTCAGACAAAATTCTTTAATATTTCTAGTGGAATATTTCTCATGATTTTAACTGCTTTTTTATTCCCTATTTCTAGAAATTTGTGAGAATTGTATCTAGTGGAATGATTTAGCCCTAGTTCTCAATTCAGCAAAATTTAGAATCTTGTGTGTTGGACTAGTTTCCCTATAGCTTGATTCTATCAATTTTGAGATCCCCATATTGTTAGTGTATGTGGAAATTTTAATCAGATACATATTAGTCCAGTCTCAATCAGATTATTATACTTAATGTTGTCTAGAAATGTCAACTGATTAGTTTGACTATAGTCATTTCATGAGGTGTTAGTGGTGCCTCCCAATTATTAGTATTAGACTTAGATATCAGATTTTAGTGGTTCTTTAGGTTGTCATGACACTTCTATACAAACAACTCTGACCATTCTTAGAACCCCACCTTTAGATTATAGTTTGTTCTTTAGATGATTAAAACGCTTCCAGATAAACAACTCTGACCAGTCTTTGAACACCAGTTACAGAGTCCGGTCTGATAAGACTCTCAGGGTACTTCTAGATAGGTATTCCTGACTTAGTCTTGGGCCCCAGTTTCGAGCTATAAGCTTAGTAGTTAGTCTAGGACTATCCAGTGGGAGTAGGACTTAACACCGAGTGGACCGGGGTTCCAGCGCACCCAGGTTCCCAAAACTTCATTGCCACCGTAGTTTATATTTATTAGCCTCATGGCCCCAGACTTGTGATCACCCAGTTCATGCCTTTATACCCTTATTAGGTATATTGGATCCTACCGATGGGGTGTATAAATCGTACTCCACGTGTAGCTCACGTGGTTATATGTCGGTTATAGACTATCCCACTAGTCAGTATAATCTCAATTAGCTCAGCTCAGAACAGTTTCAGATTATTTAGTTCCGATCAGTATTTCAGATTTAGAACATGTCTTTGACCATCAGATAGGGTCATTTTGACCATCTTAGTATATTTCATTTTATTCAGTTTCAGCATTTTAGTTGGTCATTGTATGTCATTATAGTTCATTATTTATTTTTTGTGTTATGTTTTCTCCTACTTACTCTGTATATTCAAAGTGTTGACGCATACCTCCTATGCTATATTATTTTATGATACAGTTGTAGGTTCTCAGTCTCATCACCGTTAGCAGATCTTCTTTAGGAGTTATCAGTTACGCCAGTGGTGAGTCCTCACCTTTTGAGGATGATTTATTTTATTTCAATTTGACTTAGAGTTAGTTGGGGGATTGTCCAAACAAATCATTAGATAGATTGCTTTCAGACACAAACACATTCAGATTTTTAGTTTTGTTTTCATTTGTATAAAGCTTTATGTTTTAGTTCTTTCTTATAAATGGTTTTCTTATTATTTTTACAAGCTTCCTCTATGATATTACTTTGAATGATAGTGTTATGATAGAACATGGCTTAACTTGGGGTTACTTGTGACTCCAAGTACCGTGTCTCATCCAAGGGTATAGACTTGGGTCGTGACAAACTTGATATTAGAGCACTAGGTTTAGAGTATCCTAGGATGTCTGAAAGCCGCATCGAGTAGAATCCTTTTCATGGGAGTGAAACACGCCATACTTATGACACGGAAGCTACGAGACATTATTAGGAAAACTCCATTTTGTTCATACTTTTAATCATTCTTTAAAGTTAATTCTAGAAACGTTCTGCTAACTCGTGCTCTGTTTTGTTTCAGTGAAATCATGTCTCCAGAACATGGTAGTGGAAGAAGGCCGGCAACGCTCACCGACCTTTCCCACCAGCTGCAGCAACCCCTCAAGACGATCCAATGTCCTCCACAAAGTTCAGAGCAGCAATCCAGCTTCTCGCATAGACATTCATGAACCAGAAGGTGATTCCAGTCAATACTAATGAGTTCGCAACAGCTGCCCAAGTTCGGTACATCACCCGGATAAACCCTCCAGCTTTCCATGGATCTATGCTAGGGGAGGACCCACAAGAGTTCGTGGATGAGATTACGAAGATCACCCGAATAATGGGTGTTAGCTCCTTTGAGAGTGTCGACCTGGCTGCCTACTAGCTGAAAGGGATAGCCAAGATCTGGTATGATTAGTGGAAGGAATGGAGACCAGCGGGAGCAGAATCGGTAAAATGGGAGGAGTTCATAACATCCTTCCTAGACAGATTCTTCCCCCGGGAGCTCCGGGAGGCTAGGGTGGCAGAATTTACGAATCTGAAATAGGGCAATTGAATGGTGGAAGAGTACGCACTGGAGTTTATAAAATTGTCTAAATATGCTCCAAAGATGGTAGCTGAGCCAAGGGCTCGCATGCTGAAGTTCTTCAATAGAGTATCGAACTTGGTCCTCAAGGAGTGCAGAACTACAATTCTTATTAAAGATATTGATCTCTCCAACCTCATCATTCATGCCCGAAAGATTGAGGAGAAAAGCTATAAGACTTGGAGCGGGAGAATAAGCGGCAAGGACTGGCCAATCAGATTATAGCCACCAATAGTCTGGTGGTGGTAGCCGCCTGCAGCATCAGTAGAGGGCTCCAACACCCACTTCAGTCGGCGCCTGTACCTTTCGGTTCTATAAGGATCAAAGGGGTGGAGCATCTGGCTCACAGTCCTAGAGTTGTAGTGCTAGCAACCGCTACCCAGCTTGCCTTAAGTGTGGCAAGAACCATCCAGGGGAATGCCTTCAGGGCCGAAAGGGTAGCTTTGGTTGTGGACAGCTAGGTCATCAGCTCAGAGAATGCCCATCAACAAGACAGGGGAGATCACAATCCACCACTTCAGTAGCTCTAGCAGGCCGACCAGCTCAGTAGGCCAACACTTTAGGTATGGATGGAGGCCAGCACCACAACTGTTTTTATGCTTTGCCCTTCCATCTGGAGCAGGACAGCTCACCTAACGTGGTCACGGGTATGTTACACCTTTTTTATCTAGATTTGTATGCCCTACTAGATCCAAAGTCATACTATCGTTCGTGACTCCCTATATAACTGTCCAGTTTGATATCAGTCCAAAATTCCTCTCAAAACAATTCTCAGTCTCCACCCCAGTTGGTGAGTCAGTTAGTGCCAGCTTTATGTGTAGAAACTGCCCACACTCAATCTTAAATAAGGTCATTCCAGCTGATATTATAGAGTTAGACATGGTTGACTTTGAACTCATCCTTGGCATGGATTGGTTACACTTTGGTTTTGCCTAAGTCGACTACAGAACTAGGGTCGTCAGATTTCAGTTCCCTAATGAGCCAGTTTTAGAGTGGATAGCCAGTAGTTCAGCGTTGAAGGGTCAGTTTATTTCCTACCTTAAGGCTAGAAAACTTATTTCTAAAGGGTGTATTTATCATCTAGTTTGGTTCGTAGATTCAAACTCCGAGACCCCAAATATTCAGTCAGTTCCAATTGTCAGTGAGTTCCCTAATGTGTTTCTCAAAGATCTTCCAGGAGTCCCTTCTGAGCGGGAAATAGTGTTTGGCATAGACCTCCTTCCGAACACTCAGCCCATCTCCATCCCTCCTTACAGAATGGCTCCAACTAAGCTTAAGGAGTTGAAGGAGCAACTAAATGACCTCCTTGATAAGAGTTTCATTAGGCCCAGCATCTCTCCATGAGGTGCTCCAGTATTATTCGTGTGGAAGAAAGATGGTACCCTCAGAATGTGTATCGACTACCGTCAGTTGAATAAGGTCACAGTTAAGAACTGGTACCCCCTACCTAGGTTTAACAACTTGTTCGATCAGCTTCAGGGAGCCAGTTGTTTCTCCAAGGTAGATCTCAGGTCGGGGTACCATCAACTAAGGGTCAGGGAGCGTGGCATACCAAAAACAGCTTTTAGAACTCGCTATAGTCACTACGAATTTGTGGTTATGTCCTTCAGACTGACTAATGCCCTCGCAGCTTTCATGAACATGATGAATAGGGTTTTCAAGCCATATATAGACATGTTCATCATTGTATTTATTGACGAAATCCTAGTATACTCTAGAAGCGAGGAAGAACATGCTAACCATTTGAGGATAGTGCTACAGACACTGAGAGATCGCCAGTTGTTCGCTAAGTTCAACAAATGTGACTTCTGGTTGAAGTCTGTCACTTTCCTTGGTCACGTGGTCTCAGGTGAGGGTATTCAAGTAGATCCTCAAAAGATAGCAGCAGAGAAAGACTGACCAAGACCTACTTTCCTAGCCGAAATCAGAAGTTTCTTGGGTCTAGCCAGCTATTACTGACATTTTTTGGAAGGTTTTTCCTCTATTGCATCTCCTCTGACGTCACGACCCAAACGTAAACTCAGATCATAGACACGGGACAAGAATCCTCAAGGAACCCCAAGTCGACCTATGGGATGAGCATACAACTTATCCCAATCACATGCGCGGAAGACTTAAAATAAAAAGAATGTAATCATGACATAATAGAATGAAAAACAAAACTAGACTCATACAATACAGTTGATTAAACTTGTAGTCTGAAAAGCCTCTAATCATGAAAACACGGGTTGATGGGACAACTCCCCAACTAACCCAACAATCCTGAAACTGAATGCACAACATAGAGTATGAACATACAGCCCCCGAAGCATGAGGACTGAGTATGCAAGGTAAGTAAATCTGAAACTATCTATGGGTGAGGATGAGCCTGAGAACTGGGACCTGTATCATGAAATGATATAACGTAGAAAGTATGTGGTCAGTACGTGAAATGTACTGAGTATGCAAGTTAAGTAAAATGGACATTAAAACATATATGAAATTCATAAATGATCATAAGAGTAGGACGTCTTGCTCGTATTGTAAATCATAGTAACATATCATACGGCTCAAGGTTTTCAAAACATTCATAACATAACATAATCATAATCATAATAAAAGAGCTTTATTTAACATGACTTGAGCCAACATACATAATTATAACATGCATAAATCGTGAGGAACAGTGGGAGATTCTCTTAACCAACATAACCCATATGAGCATACATGAAGCCCGACTTGTAACCCTAGCTGGGAGGGTGTTCATTCCTTGCCAAGGGTAGAACCATGAAAGTGGGATATCACCATGAAAAGGTCCATTTGGACCAGGGACTAACATGAAAGAGGTCCCAACATACCCACGGTGGCACGTAGTTCAGGAGATCCGAGGCTTAACCTGAGCCTCGAACCTACTCGGTGTTTGATACTATTCTCAAAACATAAATCATGATAATCGTAAACATGCTTGAACATACGTGGGCTAGCCATGACATGAGGCCCGTGAGTTGGCCAAAAATATAATTCATGATTAATAAGATTCATACATTCTTGTAGATCATGCATATAGCTTGAATTTCATAAAATTATAATGAATAACATAATAAATTCATAATTTAAAACATAATTCATGTTAGGCTTGTCAAGAACATCGATGGAAAAATAGATCATAAATCGATTTACCATGGGACATGCATAATCAAGCTTAATTGATTAAAAATCAAAATCGATAATATTATAATCAATTTAAATCTCAAAAGATGATAAAAATCCATAGATGATGATAAGATTTCAATCACAAAACCCATAATTAAATCATTAGACTTTTATAAAAATCATCTTCAAAACCCCATGAGTTTTTAATAATTTTTTTGTAAAATCATCGAGGATGGGAATGGGTGTGGAAGAAATCACCCATTGATAGCCTTACATACATAGGATTATCAAATTCTAGCTCTCCTTAGAAGACCAAGAATGAAATTCGAAGAATTGAAGAGAAAAGCTTAAAATCCCCTTAGATCACCTTTCAATATCCTTGCATGCATGAATAAGAGTTTAGAATAGGCCATTTTCTTAAAAACCTAGCTTTTCCAAACCAAAACGCCGTAGTTTAGGGCCTCATATGGTGAAAAAGATGAAATTACCCTTAATGAGCCTGCCCTGAAATCTGGCCAGATGGAACCAACAGATAGCTATAACGGGTCATTAGAACAAACGATGGCCCTTCATGACCCTCGTCGTATGCACTGTTGAAGGCTTACTTTTGGAATCAACCAATGGACGAACAGGACGACTCTTCCTACCAACCAATGGTCCGTTACATCATCCGTTTCTTGCTCACCACAAAAATCTGAACCTGCTTACCACGGGCCTCACCATGACTCGTGGTTCCTTCTAACGAGTCGTGGTCTCGATCCGTCATCTACACTGAAATTTCTTTTACCAAAACAACGACCGATAACAACGACATATTACAACCCACAACGAGTCGTTAGAAGGCCCGTTGTGTGTCTCCTACTGAACCCAATCACTTCCAACGCCTGCTGACAACGACTCATTGTTCCCACCAATGAGCCGTTGTATCATCCGTTGTCTCAACTGTCACTCAGCCATCCCTAACAAACGACTCCATATAACGACCCGTGGTTTTATAGCACGAGTCGTTCCATGGTCCGTTTTGTGAAATTTTCCCCATTTCAGCAATTTTAAATTTTTAACTCCCGGTCTATACTCAATCCCTTTCGTGGTATTACAATATCTCCCCCTTGGGAACATTAATCATCGAATGTAGGAAACAAGCAGAAACAGAGACATGCATTCATCATATTCAAATACTGATTGTTTTAGCCAAAATTTTATGGAATGACTACCTCCAATTCATAACACATAGCATAACTGATCTCATGCTTCACATACACATTCATACTCATATAAGAAACTTGAACACATGAACTGAACATGAAAACTAAATAGAATCACAGAGTAGAACTGATACCTCAAGTCGGAACTGATTTAGTAGAGAATAAATGCGGTATTTAGCCATCATATCTGCTTCAGCTTCCCACATAGCTCCCTCAACATGCTGATGCCTTCATATCTGCTTCAGCTTCCCACGTAGCTCTGTCAACATGTTGATTTCTCCATAAGACCTTAACTGAGGCTACTTCCTTGTACCTTAGATTACGGACTTGACGATCTAATATTTCCACTAGAACTTCTTCATAGTTGAGGTTATCTCTTACACCGATACTGTCAACTGGAACCACTAAAGCTGGATCTCCCAAACACTTCTTCAAACGCGACCCATGAAACACAGGATGTACTGAAGATAACTCTGATGGCAAATCCAACTCATACGCCACTTTACCAACTCTTCTCACCCCTTAGTAGAGGCCTAAATATCGGGACTGACTTTCCCTTTCTTTCCAAACCGCATGACACCTTTCATGGGAGATAACTTGAAAAATACCCAGTCGTCCACATCAAACTCCAGATCCTTTCTCCTCTCATCATCATATGATTTCTGAAGACTCTGATCGGTTTTCAACTGATCCCTTATCAACTGAACCTTTATCATGGCCTCAAAAACCGAATCCAGTCCGATCATGGTTGCCTCACCAACCTCAAACCATCCAATGGGCGATCTACACCTTCGCCCATAAAGAGCCTCAAACGGTTCTATCTGGATACTAGAGTGATAGCTATTATTATAAGCAAACTCGATTAAGGGCAATGATCATCCCAACCACCTTTAAAGTCCATAACACATGCCCTCAACATGTCCTCAAAGTCTGTATTGTTCGCTCGGCTTGGCCATCCGTTTGTGGATGAAAGGCTATACTGAGCTTGAATTATGTCCCAAGTCCCTTCTAAAAAGACCACCAGAACGTGGAGGTAAACTGAGTACCTCGGTCTGAAATAATAGACAAGGGCACTCCATGAAGTCGGATCAACTCCCAAATATACAATTTGGCATAATCATCTGCTGAATCCGTGGTCTTCACTGGTAGAAAGTATGCAGCCTTAGTTAACCTGTCTACCACCACCCAGATGGAATCATAGTGTCGTCGAGTACGAGGTAAGCCTGTAATGAAATCCATGTTAATCTCTTCCCACTTCCATATGGAAATGCTAATATCCTGAAGTACGCCTCTCGACCTTTAATGCTCGACTTTCACTTGCTAACAGTTTGGACATTTGACTACGAATTCTGCAATATCCTTCTTCATACCATCCCACCAATAGATTTCTTCCAAGTCGGAATACATCTTTGTGGATCCTAGATGGATAGAATATCTGGTACCATGTGCCTCATGCAATATCCAAACTCTTAAATCATCAACATTTGGGACACATACCGACCCTGGTATCGTAGCACACCATCTCCCCTTGGGAGAAAACCTCCACCTTTTGACTCCGCACCGCTTCCTTCAACTTCCTCAAAATCGGATCCTCATCTTGCTTAGATTTGATATCAACCACCAAGGAAGATTTTTACCATTCTTCATAACAACGCTACCATCGATTGAGTCGATAAATCTAACTCACAATCTTGCAAGCCGATGGAAATCTTTCACAAACTCCTTCTTTCCCTCATCCACGTGGGACACACTCTCCATAGAGAGCCTACTAAGTGCATCCTCCACCACATTAGCCTTGTCCGGGTGGTAAAGAACACTCATATCATAGTCCTTTAATAATTCCAACCACCTCCTTTGCCGAAGATTGAGATCCTTCTACGTGAACACTTATTGCAAGCTCTTGTGATCCGTGAATATGTCCATGTGGACCGCATACAAGTAATCCCGCCATATCTTCAATGCAAACACCACAACGGCCAACTCGAGATCATGGGTCGGGTAATTCTTTTCGTGAACTTTCAGTTGTCGAGAGGCATATGCTATTACTTTCCCATGCTGCATCAACAAAAATCCTAGTCTGATTCTCGAAGCATCACAATATACAACAAAGCCATCCGTACCCTCGGGCAAAGTCAACACTGGTGCTGAAGAGAGTCGGGTCTTCAATTCCTGGAAGCTTTCCTCACAAGCCTCCGACCATTGGAACTTTATCTTTTTTTGAGTCAACCTGGTCAATGGGGCTGCAATTAATGAAAATCCCTCAACAAATATTCGGTAGTATCCTGCTAGACCTAAGAAACTCCGAATTTCTGAAAGATTCACTGGTCTAGGCCAATTCTTCACCGCTTTGATTTTCTGAGAATCTACCTTTATGCCCTCTTATGCCCTCACTAGATAACACATGACCCAGAAATGCCACCGAGTCTAGCCAAAATTCACACTTGCTAAACTTTGCATACAACTGATGATCCTTGAGAATTCACAACACTATCCTCAAATGAGAGGCATGCTCCTCCTCGCTGCAGGAGTATATAAGGATTTCATCGATGAACACGACCACGATAATGTCCAGATATTGCTTGAACACCCTGTTCATCAGGTCCATAAAAGCTGCAGGAGCATTGGTTAGTCCAAATGACATAACTACAAACTCATAATGGCCAT
>JACEIK010000210.1:373426-386099 GCA_018107945.1 Datura stramonium | reverse complement strand
TAGCATACCCTGTCGAGCGCTTGCGCCCAGGGCACATATTAGAGTTTACAGATACAGATCTCAGATTAGAGTTACAAGAGTCCTCTGGACTCAGATACAGTTATAGTCAGGGGCCTAGAGAGCTTAAGATGCATACCCAGTGGGCCGGCGGGATGCTCATAGTTATTAGGTGAGTGGAGTGAATTTATTTTTGGATGGTTTGGCCCAGGTAGGGGTATATAGATTGCGTGTTGATTGGCACCTTCCGTCTTATGGGGGTCGGTATAGGTTCTTGTATGCTATATATATATATATGTTACTTATTAAGTTGGTAAATAGCAGGACGCCACATCGACAGGTATGATTCTTATCTTCTTTCCAGTATAGTTAAGCTCGGTATAGATTCTGCTATTCCAGACAGTTTTAGCTATCCTATGTCATTTCAGTAACTACCAGTTTACTGTTTATCTTTAGTTATGTTCAGTTTGCTTTGCATACTCGGTACCAGTGGTACTGACGCCCACTCGGGGGTGCTGCATTACTTGTCTGCAGGAACTCGTAGACGAGGAGCCGATCCCTCGTGATTCCAGCCAGCGCACAGAGTCATCAGCTCCTGTCTTCCGGAGCTAGACAACTAGAGGTTTATTTCCTTTCTTTTGTTGTACAGTATGGGTAGGCCGAGGCCCGTTCCCGACCATCTTATCAGTATTCTTAGAGGCTTGCAGATTGTATATTCCCTGTGGTTAGCTGTACCGATCGCATGAGGCCTTATTCAGTTGGTAGTGGTGATCTTGTTGGTCATGTAGCAGTTTAACTCTGGTTTTCTTTATTCAGAAATAACTAGACAACATGGTGGCCTTGTCAGCCCGCATAGGTTCCCTATTGATTCAGATGTTCTGGGTAGGCTATTGCTTTCTTACAGGTGGCTATAGGCCTAGTCGGCCGGGGGCCGTATTTACAGCCGTTATATAGCCCGTCGTTTTATTGAATCAAAAGTTAGAGCCAGCCTGGCACCAGAAGTACTCAGGCTCAGCTAGTCAAGCAGTCCAGGTCTTAGTAGGGCACCAGGTTCCAGTCATGCCTCCCAAGGAGGGGCATAACACTAGACGTGGAGTCCGATATATACACCCCATCAGTAGGACCCTATACATGTTGCCAGGGTATAAAGGCATGAACTGGGTGATCACAAGTCTAGGGCCATAAGGCTAATAAAATAACCTATGGTGGCAACATAGTTCTAGGAACCTGGGCGCACTGGAACCTCGGTCCGCTCGGTGCTAAGTCCTACTCCCACTGTATAGTCCTACACTGACTACTAAGCTGTTACCTTAAAATTGGGTCCCACGACTAAGTCAGGGATACCTATTTGGAAGTACCCTAAGAGTATTATCAGACCGGATTCTGTAACTGGTGTTCAAATATTGGCCAGAGCTGCTTATCTGGAAGCGTCGTAACCATCTAAGAACAAACTGAAATCTAAAACTGGGGATTCTAAGACTGGTCAGAGCTGCTTATCTAGAAGTGTCATAATCATCTAAAGAACCACTACAATCTATCTAAGTCTAATAACTGATAACTGGGAGCACCACTGACACCTCAAGAAAAAACTATAGTCAAACTGATCAGCTGCCATTTTTGAATAATACTGAGTATGCTAATAATCTGACTGAGACTGGACTAACATGCATCTGACCGAGATTTCAACATATACTAACAATATGGGAATCCCCAACAATGATAGAATCAAGAAATTTGGATAATTAATTGATTATGTAAGATTCTAGTTTTTCTGTATTCAAAAGCTAGGGCTAGAGTTCATTTTGCATGGAAAAGCACCTATATAGTCAAAACATATTGGAAATATAACTACAATCAGTATGAATAATATTTTACACATTATAATCTATTTTTTTTTGAAATTCACTCCCATTCGAAATGTAGGGACTAGAACTGATAGAAAAATTACGGAAGGGTTTTTGGGACATAAGGGAAGAACAATTCCCTTGTTGAATTCCCAAATACCTGGTGAAGAATTTCCAGAGAGAATCCCTTGAGAATCTAACAAGAAGTTGACTTCCCTAGTTCTTGCTCTGAGAGTTTTTGAGAGAAAACTTACGAAATGATTTTCTGAGGGGATGAGAGGGGTGAAGTAATCGTCGATTACCCCTCCACATTCCCTTAAATTCACCCAAAACGACATAGTTTAAGGATTAAAAAGGTAAGAAACTACAAAAATATCCCTAGGGAAAAACCTGGAAAAACTGCCGACAAGGGACCAACAGGTCAGTCAATGAGTCGTTGGTTGAGACCACGACTCGTTGGGACCAGTCATTGGTCCTACTGCCTGGGTTCTGGGCTCAATGAAAGTGGAAACGAGATGTACCACTACTTTTTGGATGATCCAACGGGTCATTGGTTCCTCCCATGGTCAATGGATAGAAATTCCGGGAGGACTGACAACGGGCAACACAACGACTCATTGGTGGACCCAACAGATTGTTGTGTTGAGTCATTACCTTCTCTAGAAAAATTATAAAAATCTCTGATTTGATAGGACGGGTGGTCATAATGACTTGTTATGTGAGACAACGGGTCTTTGCTACCACTCGTGGTCACTGAAGAAGGTTTCTGGGACTCTCAACCAACGACTCACACCATGAGTCGTTGTAACTCATGATGACTCATTGGTTGAGTCGTGGGGTCCTGGAAGAGGGATTTATGAGCTGTGGACCAACGAGTGACAGGACGACTTGCTGTTTCTCACAACGGGTCATTCCATGTCCCGTTGGTTCTCGAAGGAACAAATAGGGTTGACCACGACTGACACAATGAGTCATTGGAGCTAACCACGACGTGTTGTCTCAGTCGTTCTGAGGCACCTTTTCTGGTTTTCTTCTGGATTTTTCTTGCAAGGTGTGAGTTTGGTCTAGGAAATTTTTGAGGTGTTATAATATCTCCGCCTTGAGATCATTCATCCTCGAATGAAGGCTAAAACTACTAGAAAACTAGGAAAAGAGCTGCAATTCCAAGACTGAAACTATGAGTTGTTTTCTGAAGGAGTAACTGAGTCTGAACTAACATAACCAAGCTAACAGAGTTGATGCAACTAGAATGCACATAGAAAATCTGAATAGAGCTGATGAGTACGGAACTGAACCGAGTATGGAAGAGGGATTTAGTACCTGATGCTGGGACTGAATTGGAAGGAAATAAGTGAGGGTATCTAGCCATCATGTCTGCTGTTGCCTCCTATGTGGCTCCTCAACTAGCTGTACCTCCACAAGACTTTCATCGAAGCGACATCCTTGTTTCTCAGCTTACGAACCTGACGGTCAAGAATCTGAACTGGGACCTCTTCATAAGAGAGACTATCTTTCACTCCCACACTATCTAGTGACACAACTGAAGTTGGATAACTGATGCACTTCTTCAATAGTGACACATGGAAGATTGGGTGCACAGTTGCTAACTCTGGAGGTAATTCTAACTCATATGCCACACTGCCAATTTGCTTCAGGATTTTGTAGGGTCTCATATATCTCGGACTGAGTTTTCCTTTCTTCCCAAACCTTGTCACCCCTTTAATGGGTGAATTTTTTAGATAAACCCTATCGTCCACTACAAACTCTAACTCTCTTCTCCTTACATCAGCATAGGATTTATGTTGTCTTTGCGCTGTTTTCAACCTCTCTTTGATAAGTTTCACCTCTTGCATAGCTTCATGAACTGAGTCTTGACCTATCAGGGTAGCTTCACCAACCTCAAACCACCCTATAGGAGGCAAACATATCATACCATATAAATTCCTAAAACGCCATCTGGATAGTGGAATGGTAGCTGTTGTTGTACACAAACTCGATTAGAGGTAGGTAATCATCCCAACTACCCTTGAAATTGATCACAGAATCTCTCAGCATATCTTCCAAGGTCTAGATAGTCCGCTCAGCTTGTCCATCTATCTGTGGGTGAAAAGCTGTGTGGAGCTTGACTTAGGTACCGAGCCCTTTCTGAAATGACTTCCAGAAATGCGAGGTGAATTGGGTACCTCTATCTAAAATAATGAACAAGGGAACCCCATGAATTCTGACCAACTCCTAGATATATAGCCTAGCATAATCCTCAGCTGAGTCTGTAGTTTTAACTGGGAGGAAATATGCTGACTTGGTCATTCGGTCTACTATCATCCAGACTAAATCATGTTGTCGACGAGTATAAGGTAGACATGTAATAAAGTCCATATTTACTTCTTCCCACTTCCATGTGGGTAGCTGATATCTTGATTCATATCCCCAAGTCTATGATGTTTCAACTTTACCTACTAGTAGTTCGGGCACTTAGCCACAAATTCGGCTATGTCTCTTTTCATGTCGTTTCACTAGTAAATATCCCGCAGATCACTGTACATCTTAGTAGCAACTGGGTGGTTAGAATATCTCGAACTGTGAGCTTCAGCCAGTATCTTCTGTCTCAAGTCACCTACATCCGGTACACATAGTCTACCCTGGTAACGGAGCCACCATCTTCCCCTTTGGAGAAAGCCTCCACTTCTTTTCTGAGAACTACTTCCTTTAGCTTAAGCAATATGGGATCTTCATCCTTCCTTGACTTAACTTTAATGACTAATGAGGAATCTGATCCACTCTGCACTACTACACCACCCTCAGCTGAATCAACCAACTACACTCCCAACTGAGCTAATATGTGAATCTCCTTTGCTAGTTCTTTTCTGCTCTTATCAACATGAGCCACGCTCCCCATAGACATCCTTCTTAGGGCATCAACCACCACATTGGCTTTGCTCGGGTGGTACAACACACTCATGTCGTAATCCTTCAATAGCTCCAACCACCTTCTCTGATGAAGATTTAAGTATTTCTAACTGAACACATACTGAAGGCTCTTGTGATTGGTGAAAGCATCCACGTGAGCCCCATAAAGGTAGTGCCTCCATATTTTCAACGCAAACACCACTACTTCCAACTCAAGGTCATGAGTTAGATAGTTCTTTTCATGAACCTTGAGCTGTATGGAGGCATAAGCTATCACCTTAACCCACTACATCAGAATGCAACTGAGTCCAACTCTAGAAGCGTCACAATACACTACGAACCCATCTGCTCCTTTCGGTAAGGTTAACACTGGAGCAATAGTGAGTCGAGTCTTCAACTCCTGGAAACTCTTTTTACACATGCCTGACCACTGAAATTTCACCTTTTTTTTGAGTCAACCTAGTCAGAGGAGATGCAATAGAGGAAAAACCTTCCACAAAACATTGGTAATAACCGGCTAGCCCCAAGAAACTTCTGATCTGGATTGGGGAAGTAGGTCTTGACCAGTCTTTCACTATTTCTATCTTTTGAGGATCTACCTGAATACCCTCTCCTGAGACCACGTGACCAAGGAAAGTCACAAACTTCAACAAGAATTCACATTTGCTGAACTTAGCGAACAATTGGAGGTCTCTGAGCATCTGTAGAACTATCCTCAGATGGTTAGCATGTTCTTCCTCACTTCTGGAGTATACTAGAATGTCATCAATGAATACAATGATGAACATGTCTAGATATGGATTGAAAACCCTGTTCATCAGGTCTATGCAAGCTGCGGGGGCATTAGTTAGTTTTAAGGACATAACCACAAATTCATAGTGACCATACCACGTTTTGAAAGCTGTTTTCGGTATGTCACATTCTCTAACTCTTAACTGATGATACCCTAACCTGATATCTACCTTGGAGAAACATCTGGCTCCCTGAAGTTGATCGAATAAGTCGTAAATCCTGGGTAGGGGATACCTGTTCTTAACTATGACCTTATTCAACTGACGGTAATCGATACACATTATGAGAGTACCATCTTTCTTTCGCACGAATAACATTGGAGAATCCCATGGGGAGATGCTAGGCTTGAGGAAACCTTTATCGATGAGGTCTTTTAGCTCCTCCTTCAACTTCTTAAGCTCAGGTGTAGCCATTCTATAAGGAGGGATGGAGATGGGCTGAGTGTTTGGAAGAAGGTCTATGCAAAAGTCTATTTCCCTCTAAGGAGGGACTTCGGGAAGATCTTTGGTAAACATGTCAGGGAATTCGCTGACAACTGGAACTGACTGGATAGTTGGGGTCTCAAAAATGGAATCTTTGACCTGAACTAGATGATAAATACACCCTTTAGAAATAAGCTTTCTTTCCTTAAGGTAGGAAATAAACTGACCCTTAGGCTCTAAACTATTGCCCATCCACTCTAAAGCTAGCTCATTAGGGAACTGAAATCTAACGATGCTAGTTCTGCAGTCAACTGAGGCTTGACCAGAGTGTAACCAATCCATGCCAGGAATGAGATCAAAATCGACCATGTCTAACTCTACGAGATCAACTGGAATGACCTTATCCAAGATTGAGATTGGGAAGTTTCTATAAACTCGGCTAGCTCTAACTGACTTACCAACTGGGGTAGAGACTGAGAATGGTTCTAAGAGGACCTCTGGACTGATATCAAACTAGACAGCTGCATAGGGAGTCACAAATGATAGTGTAGCTCCTAGATCTAGTAGGGCATACACATCTAGATGAAAAGGACGTAACATACTGGTGAACACATCAGGTGAGCCATCCTGATTCTGACAAGAGGACAAAGCACAAAAATGGTTTTGGCGCTGACCATCATCCATACCTGAAGTGTTGGCCTGCTGAACTGGTTGTTCTGCTAGAGTTGTTGAAGTGGTGGATTGTGATCTCCCCCGTCCTGCAGACGGGCATTCTCTGAGTCGATGACTTAGCTGTCCACACCCAAAGCAACCCTCTCGGCCATGAAGGCATTCCCTTAGATGGTTCTTGCCACACTTAGGGCAAGATGGGTAGCAGTTGCTGGCGTTGTGACTCTGGGACTATGAGCCAGATGCTCCATCCTTTCAATCCTTGGGGGACCGAAAAGTAGGGGCACTAGCTAAATTGGGTGTTGGATCCCTCTGCTGCTGCTGCTGCTATGGGCGGCTACCACCGCCAGACCTCTGGTGGCCATAATCTTATTGGCCAGTTCTAGCCTACTTATTCTCCCGCTCCATGTCTTTCAGCTTTTCTTCCTCAATCTACTGGGCATGAACGATGAGGCTGGAGAGGTCAATACTTTGATAAGCATAGCAGTCCTACACTCCTTAAGGACCAAGTTCGATACTCCATTGATGAACTTCAGCATGCAAGCATTTGGCTTTGCTACCATCTCCCGAGCATATTTTGACAACTGTGTGAACTCTAGTGCATACTCTTCCACCGTCCTGTTTCCCTATTTCAAATTCATAAATTCTGCCACCTTAGCCTCCCTGAGCTCTCGGGGGAAGAATCTGTCTAGGAAGGATGTTGTTGAACTCCTCCCACTACACCGGTTTCACTCTTGTTGGTCTCCCTTCTTTCCACTAATTATACCAGATCTGAGCTACTCCTTTTCGCTGGTAGGAAGCTAGGTTAGCACTCTCAGCGGAGCTGACACCCATAATGCAGGTTATCTTCCGAATCTCATCCACAAACTCCTGTGGGTCCTCTCCCACCTAAAATCCATGGAAGGCTAGAGGGTTCATCCGGGTGAAGTCCCGATCTCGGGCAGCAGCTGCGGACCCATTTGTGTTAACTAGAACCACTAGCTGTTCACTTGGTTCATGACTATCTGTGCTAGTAGCAGGATTGCTGCTCTGAACTCTACTGAGGACACTGGGTCGTCCTGAGGGGCTGCTGGATTTGGTGGGGCAAGTTGGTTAGTGTTGCCGGCCCTTCTCCCACTTCTGCATCATGGAGGCATGATTTCACTGAAACAAAATAGAGCACGAGTTAGGAGATGTTTCTGGAATTGAACTTCAACGCACGATAAAATGTATGAACAAAATGGAGTTTTCCTAATAACGTCTCGTAGCCTCCCCGTCATAAGTGTGGTGCGCTTCACACCCATGAAAAGGACTCTACTTGATATGACTTTTAGACATACTAGTATACTCTAAACCTAGTGCTTTGATACTAAGTTTTTCAGGACCCGAGTCTATAACCTGGACGAGACATGGTATTTAGAGTCATATCTAACGCCAAGCCAGCCCATGGTCTATCATAACACTTGTAAACTGAGTAATCATAGCCGAAGCATAAGTAAATAAACCATTTATGAAAAATTGAATAAATAAATCTTTTACATCTAAAAGAAAACTGAAAGTATGAATCTATGTCTAAGAGTCATCTATATCTGATGAGTTGCTGGGATGAACCCCCAACTAACTCTAAAGTCTAACTGAATGAAAATAACTGAAGAAAATAAACATCATCCTCAAAAGATGAGGACTCACCACTGGTACAACTGATATCACCTGAAGAAGATCTACTAGCGGTGCTGAGGCTGAGAACCTGCACCTATATCATAATACGATACAACATAGAAGATATGCGTCAGTACTTTGAATGTACTGAGTAAGTGGGAGAAAAATATAAAAAAAGAATAATAACTGAACTGTAATGACATGCAATGACCAACTGAAATACTGAAACTGAGTAAACTAAAATATAACTGGAATGGTCAAAATGACCCTGTCTGATGGTCATAGATATGCCCTGAATCTGAGATACTAATCTGAACTAACTGTACTGAACTGATCTGAACTAAGTAAACTAAATCTATTCTGAGCTGAGCTAAACTGAGACTCTACTGACTAGTGGGAGAGTCTATAACCAACATATAACCATGTGTGCTAGACGTGGAGTCCGACGTATACACCCCATTGGTAGGACCCAATATACGTTGCCAGGGTATAGAGGCATGAGCTGGGTGATCAAAAGTATAGGGCCATAAGGCCAATAAAATAACCTACAGTGGCAACATACTTTTAGGAACCTGGGTGCACTAGAACTCTGGTCCGCTTGGTGCTAAGTCCTACTCCTACTGGATAGTCCTAGACTGACTACTAAGATGATAGCTTGAAACTGGGTTCCAAGACTAATTTAGGAATACCTATCTGGAAGTACCCTGAGAGTCTTATTAGGCCAAATTCTATAACTGGTGTTCTAAGACTGACCAGAGATGCACATCTGGAAGCGTTAAATGTCTAAAGAACAAACTAAAATATGAAACTGGGGGTTCTAAGACTGGTCAAGTTGCTTATCTGCAAGTGTCATAACTGTCTAAAGAACCACTAAAATCTGATATCTGAGTCTAATAACTGATAACTAGGAGGCACCACTGACACTTCAAGAAAAGACTGTAGTCAAACTGATCAGATGACATTTCTGAATAATACTGAGTATGCTAATAATCTGACTGAGACTGGACTAACACACATCTGACTAAGATTTCAACATACACTATGATAACGCTCAAACTCACACTTCCTGCTGAAGTAAGAAGCGGACATTGTCAATAAAGAACCCAACAAAGAGGTTGGGGTCGAACTCACAGGGAATATGGAAGATCTAGACTAATGCTGGTAAGTGAACTTATTGGTTAGTTACTCCAATTTGGGGTTTCAAAAAAATAATAATTAAAAAAATGATTGGAATTAGGATGTAAAATCAAGAGTTAAGAATAAATTGGGTTTGTGTTCCCCATGGGTTCATAACTGCTTCAGGTATACACATGTGATCAATACCAATGCTTACTTGTAGAACTGATAACTAAGGTTCATCCAAACGACTGGTTCGTCCCTATTGGATGACTATACTCAATCATCGGGTCAAGTTTCACGAGAGATTTCAATTTAACTGTTATCAATATCTTCCAAATTTAACTATCCTACGACCACAACTCAAGTTAATACTATGATCATCAAGATCAAGGCTTTGTTGTAATTCTCTTTTCCTAATCTCTACCTCTCTAGGCTCAAACAAGTAAAGAATTCAGGAAAGTCCTAAAGTTGTACACTGTTAAGAAATGTTTTAGCATGAAGAGAATACAATACAAGTGTTTTGCATTGGTTTTGAATCATTTTTTGTATCCCTAGCTCATTAATCCATCATGGTTCCCACAACCCTAGCTATGGAGGTTTTAGCCTCTCATAGTTGCAAGGTTTTGATATGCATTCATAATTAAACACATAATTCAATACTTACAATTGTAGATGAGAGAAAAATATTCTTTGATTATATCCGAAATAACTCAAGAGAAATTCACAAAGATCAAGAAAGAAATCAAGAAAAGATTGATCACAAGTCAATCGACTCAATTCTATTTTTTTCTTTACTTTCTAACCTTTTCTAACTAGTTCCAACGTTCTCTACTGAAAATAAAACATAAAAGGTATTTATACAGACATAAGAACCCTTTTCCTAAGCTAACAGGATATATTTCCATAACTGGTGCCGCCTGAGCCACGACAGATCCTACGACCTGTAGTAGGATTGTACAAGTCATACCAGCTATCCGTAAGTCCTTGGCTTGCTGAAATTGGAAAAGTGTTGGGCGTTGGTACGACTCGTATATGCTTCCTACGAGTCGTACTTTGGTTTTGTAGCTTGACTCAGAAAACTCTGAATTTTTCTGAAGTTTGTCATGAGTGTGATGGTACGACTCGTACCTCTCCGCCACAACTTGTACTGTCTATCGCTATCAGGAGTCTGCCTCTTGTGCAATTCTTATGAATATTTCCACGACTTAGTGTTACCGCTCGTTCCAGTGTTGTACGGCTCATACTGAGAATCGTAGGTTTCACTCTTCATAATTCAGCCATCTGAAAATTTTCCCGATTCTTAGTACGGCTCATACCATCAACCTACGGCTCATACTGAAACTATGACCATTTTTTGCACTTTCAGGCTTCTTTTGCACATTCTTTCTCCAACACTTATTTTTCCTGTAATAAAAAAAGTTCCTTATATCCATATAAACACACCTAAGTTCATGTTATTTTCTCAGTTTTGAGTGTCGAAAGTGCTGCAAACTCGCAGTGCATCAACACCCTCAACTTAAGACTTTTGCATGTCCTCAGGCAAAGAAAAGAAAAAACTAAACACGACGCTCAACTGGAGAATAAACCTAGGATACTATAGCCAATACCAACAAAAATTTGCACTATAAATTCAACGAATTTTGACCCTTCTTCTATGAACCTATATCAGCTAATGTACTACAAGCAACCACAAAGCATGATATGCAGGGATCAAGACATGTCATCTAGCTATCAACAGGAAATCAAGTCATCACCAATTCTTTTCACACAAATCATTGGTAAAAGTAAACATAACCCATGTACGCTTACAAAAAAATGAAGTCCCTACTCACGGATATAGTAACAGATGGTTAGATTAGGATCACTATAGGACTTGTTGTGGCTTGTAATATAGGCTTTAGGGCTGGACATGATAAATGTGATATATTTTTAAGTGACTAACCCTTCCTTGGTACTACATACATTGGCTTCACTGTTCACCTAGTTCACCCTCTTTACTTTTCATTCCTTTTCCTCCCTTTTCACCCCTTTTTTATGCATTTGTATGAGTGTGGTGTGTTTTCAACCATTTCAAGCATTATTTTTATTTTCAAAGTTTTCAACTTTTTCATCCCTTTTTTTCTTCATTTGTCACACCACACCTCATTTTCCACCTTTTCTCTTTTCTTTCCCTTTTTCTCGTTTCCATCATTTATTCACCCCAAATCTAGCCACCCTTAACTTAGGCACTTTTCCTTTTTTGAGGTTCACAATTTCCAAGGAAGGACTAGGGCCAAAACAGGTTCATTAAAAAAAGGGTACGGTTCATCGGTTAATAAAAAAAAGGGTCTATTAAGGGCTCAAAAATGGGATCAAGGGAATCATATGATTTTGGTAGGGTATTTAGGCTAAAAGTGAGCTTAACAAAAATGGATTATGATCATATCCTAACCAACAATCCTTAGCCTATGCAAAGACCAACCAGGCAAGTTCTAGATCTTTAACACAATACTGAACTAAGTCTCAAACCTCACTCCCTCATAGAATGCGATTTATATTCACTTTACCTGTCTGGTTTACACATTTATTAAAAAGACTACTCATGATAATACACTAAATGACATCAAAAGATCCATAGAAATCATGCATGTAGTCACAAGTACACAACTAATGCATCAATTTTTTTTTAAACAGGGTCAATTTTTTCAAGAAATCCAAAACTAGTGCACTTTCATTGGATGAGTACTCCTAAGATATTTTCTAATTAAACAAAAAAAATCACAAAATAAGAAAATAAAATCCTAAACATGCCGGTTCTACTAGATATCATGCATGAGGGAAAAGAAACATGGCAAGAAAAACCCTCAGACGAATCCAAAAAACCAAAAATCCAAGTACACCCCCTCCCCTTTTTGAAAATTATTCTTCGTCCCTGAAGCATGAACTACAAGAATAGAGGGAAGGGAATATACCTGAAGCGCTCTAGGCACCCCTTCATCCTACAGAGGAGGTACCTCCGCTGCAATCGTGGTACTAGCAGTGGCTGGCGCACTCAATGGTGTATCAACAAGGGGAGTGGCCAACCCCTCAGTAGTCTCGACCGTCTCTACGGCCTCTGTGGTGATCGGGGCTGAATGTGGCTCGCCCCAAGGGTCCCTACCACTAGCAAGTGATGTGCCCGCAAGTGTACGGGTCGTGCAAGTAATTAGTGGCTCTTTTTAAGAACCGGAATGTCGAACCCACAGGGACTGGACCCATTCCTCTAACTACCCATTTCTAGTGTGATCTTAAATATCTAAAGTGTTG
>JACEIK010000210.1:319334-334041 GCA_018107945.1 Datura stramonium | reverse complement strand
TAGTTCAGAATCAATTGTATAAATATCTCACTTTAGTATAAAAATAGTTTCCAAAATATAAAAACTCTTCTTTACACTGTTGTCTTCATTATTATAGTTTAGTGAATTAACACTTGAAAAGGTTTCACCCCGTAGTCCAGTCCCTGTGGGTTCGACATTCCGGTTCTTAAAAAGAGCCACTATATTACTTGCACGACACGTACACTTGCGGGCTCATCAAGTTTTTGGCGCCGTTGCCGGGGATTAGGCAATTGGTGAACTTGTAATTTTTCTTAAACGTGTTAGTTTGCTATTTCGAGGGTTCGACATTCCGGTTCTTAAAAGAGCCACTATATTACTTGCACGACCCGTACACTTGCGGGGCTCATCAAGTTTTTGGCGCCGTTGCCGGGGACTAGGCAATTGGTGAACTTGTAATTTTTCTTAAACGTGTTAGTTTGCTGTTTCTGTATTTAAGTGTTGGCAACTTGGTCTTAGCCTGTATTTTTGTTACTACTGCATCTCCTGTTGAACACTTGCAAGAGACAAAGGTTTGGTGGATCTATCCTTAGAGCCGGAAAGACAAGCCATCGCCAACGGGAGAGAAGCTCTAGAGAGAAAATTGCGCTGTCGCACAAACTATTATGGAGCAACCACAGAACTCACCTTCACTCGTAGCGGGCAGTATTAGTGCCCGAGGAAATGGCGCCCAGGCCGGTTCGCGATTGGGCAATCCCACATGCTAGTAATGTCACATCTAGCATCTCCAAACCTCGAGCCAGAGGGGAGATTCGAGCTTAAATGTAACATGGTGCAATTGTCGCACACAAGCTGGCAGCTCACGTGTCTCCCCACGAGGATCCACAACAACATCTTCGAATTTTCTGGAGATAAGTGACACTTACATCCCCACCGGAGTGTCAACGGACACGCCGTTTACATTGTTCCCATTTTCACTTTTTTGGAGAAGGCCAAGAGGTGGCTGAAAGTCGAGCCACCGAACTCTATAATCACATGGGATGATCTTGCAAAGAAGTTCTTGATCCGATTCTTTCCTTCCGGTAAAATGCCAGGGCTTGAATTCAAATTCTAAGTTTCAAACAAAGAGAAGGAGAGAATCTATATCAAGCTTCTCGGAGATTCAAATCACTATTGAGTGGACCGTCCTCATCACCATCATCCAATGATGTGCTGGTGCACACTTTTTATAGAGGGTTTGGAACCTCCACACAAAAATTTTGCTGATTCGGCGTACTCTTGGGGGACAAGCATTGGGGAAAAGACTTATGAGGAGCTTTATACTTGCTTAATTGTATTTCTCAGGGAAATCCGGAGTGGAATGCGACCTTCAAGGGGAGGAGCAAGGAAAGCAATGGAGTCTTGGAAGTGGATGGGCTTACAAATATCAGCCAGATAGATAGCTGCCTTGCAAATCAGTTAAACACCCACTTCGGCAACATGAACTTTGTTTCTCGCCTCAAGCTCCAGTAAATGCAAAGGCAGTTACATTTTGGTGTGAAGTGTGCGGGAAGTTGAATAATCGTCACCGAGTGTTGTGGAGCAAATCCTGCACTGTGAACTTTGCTCTGGGTAATGCACAAAGGAGCAATCACCAGCAGTATGGGAAGGCAATCCCCACCGGAGGAATCACCCGAATTTCTCTTGGGGTAGCAACAACCATCAGGGCGCAGTTCGAGCTCAGGGATGCAAGAGGAATCGAAGGGCCAATGTAACTATCGGCCACAATATAGAAACAACAATGCCCCTCTCCACCACCACCATCACCTAGCGTTGAGGAGATGTTCAAGCAATTGATAGCTAGCCAAGCTCAATTGCAGGCTGACTATGTCAAATGGCAGCCGAGGTCAAGAAAAATCAGCTAGCTACTAAGGCGCCGGAGCACAACTGGGCAGTTTGCTGGAGCCCGGAATTCTGTGCCCAGAGTGAGGACTTCCCAAAGGACACGTGAATCCCAACCCCCGGGGCGTAAATGCAGTGACCACGAGGAGTGGCTTGCAGTTGAAGGAGGTGGAACCAAAGACCACCTCAACAATGGGAGCAAAGAAGCGGAGGAGGGAGCGTAATGATGAGAGGGGGAAACACAAGGATGCTGAATCGAAAGACCTCCACCCTCGTTCCTCAACGATTAAAGAAGCACAAGGAGGAGGCGTGCTTCAAGAAATTCATGGAGGTGCTTAAACAGGTACACATTAACTTACCTCTTGTTGATGTTTTTGCGTGAGTGCCTAAGACGCCAAATATATAAAGGACATTAGCCAAATAAAAGCGTAATTTACCGAATATGCCACGGTGGTTTGCTGTAGGACTCCGCACTTCCCTGGACAATGTAAACGATTGCCCATTTGTAAAGCTCAAAGACCTCGGGAGCTTCACAATTCAAATAACAATCGGGCAAAGTATCCAAGCTCGCGGTTTGTGTGATTTGGGAGCGAGTATTAACTTGATGCCAACCTCGGTATTCAAGAAGTTGGGCTAGGGAGTCCTGCATCTACAATGAAGATCTTGGTAAACATGGACGTTTCTTGGCAAGACCAGATGGTATTGTTGGAGGACGTGCTAGTGCAAGTTGGCTCCTAATCTTCCGGTAGATTTGGTTGTGTCGGATTTTGAGCCGTACGCAGAAGTCCCATTTTTGGGACGGCCTTCTTGGCTAATCGGGAAAGCGCTTATAGATGTAGTCATAGCGCCTAACTATGCAGCACACGACAAGGTGGGAGGTGTTTCATGTGTACAAGGCCACCAAGCTCCCTACTGCAGAACACGAAGAACTCTCTACATCAATGTGCTTGAGCAACCAAATGTTGCTCGTGTGGCGTTGAGCCTCGAGAGTTAATGGGAAAGCCCCCCGAGAAAGGTAAGATCGATAGGGTTGAGGACGTGTTCGGAAGAAACGCTCCGTCACCCTGAAGTAATTGAGCTTAAACACGTCGAGCCGAGACGGTAAACCAGGCGCTGCACGGAGGCAACCCAGAATAAATTGTTGTTTGTATAATTGTGCATATAAAAAATAAAAAAAAATAAAAAGATTTGTTGTTTTATTATTTTATAAGGGTTGTGAATACAAAATAAAAATATTATGCTCCCTCAAACTTTGAAATTCTAACCGATTTCTTGTTGTAAGATATACTACAGGTTCAACTGAGGGAAAAATGCAAAGGAATGCAAAGGGAGAAAAATGAGGTAAGAAAAAATTTTAAGTGGCAAAACAAAGGAGTCGCGCGATGGCTCCGTGTCACGGAGGAGGGCCTCCGCGTTACCCTCGTGACACGTTGAAGGCAAAATCTGGAATTTTATAAAATTCCAATGCTCGCGCTGATGGAGCCCTCCGTGTCAATGGAGGCAAGCAGTTCGCGATGCACCCGTGACACGTTGAGGTATTATTCCGCGTCGGGTCACACCGGGTCACCTGGTAACCTCGCGCGAAAATACCCCTTTTTAACACTCAAATCGTCCTTTCACTCTCCTATTTTCCATCCCCTCCGCGACAAACACTCAAAAATCTCCCCCCTTCCCAAACGTGGCACGGACTTAGACACGAGAAATTTCATCAACTTTCTTCGATATTATCGGATTAAAGGTAATGCTCTTGAACTTCAATTTTTACAAATAATTTGATTTCTAAAGATGAAAGAGAACAATCTTTGCCCTAGGTATAAATTGAGCTTAAATTCATTTAAGTTATTGTTGATTGTTGTTCGTAGTATCGTTTTGATTACATGAACGCGATAATTACATGCTTAATTGAATTTTATGTGAAATTGTAGTTAGGGTTGGGTTGTGAATGGGAAGAAATTGACTTGGGGTTGAAATGTGGAAAATTATTGGTTGTGCATGTTGGGTGAGTTGAATCGTGTTGTGCTTATCGTATTATGTTAAAGAAGCGATAAATGTTCGGGGAAAACGAATTGGGTGAAATTGCAGTACGAAATTATCGTGGGGCTAACATAGAAGTTGGGGGAATTACTAGGTTGAGTTGTTAGGAATTTTCTTATTTTTTTTCGTTTTCTTTTAGCTAAGTGCTATATGATTAAATGTGATCGATGGTATGTTGGAATTAGCTTTACAAAGTCTGAGTAGTACATAGAGGTTATACTATCAACCGCTGGTGCACGAGGCATTTTGGTTGTTTTGTTGTTTTTGGGTTTCTTGTTTTTTTTGTTTTTTTTGTAAATAATGCAATAAGTATGATCTTGCCAAATTGTTATAATGAGGGCTGAAGATTAAGTGTGGGGTGGCCGAGCCAAACCCAACCTTAGTCGAAGCTAATTTTAATTCGACCGACATTGGGACTGCCTGCTTTTCTTGACAGGAACAATGGCAAGCAGGCAGGACAAAGGTAAGGGCGCATCAACATCAGTCGCCGGAAGGAAGAGGTTGAGACTGAGCAGCAGTCCCAAAGAAGACTTACAGCTTCCCGGGCCGCCAATATGGAACGACGGGTGACCGAGGAAGGGAAGAAGTGGTACACTAATACCACAAGGAGAACAAATACTTCCCGTAGGAGCACATTGCATGGGACCCGTTGGCAATGTGAGTTCCCCGCATGGCACACGGATTGACGCCTGCCGGCCACGCTCATTTTTGACGAGCCCAAGGAGTGCACCGCACTTAATTCCGGGAATTCTATGCCAACCTGAACTCGACGCTCAGGAGTCACACCATCAAGATAAGGGGCCAGATTATCACACTTGCTCACCCACCAATGCCATACTAGGGCGCAAAACACGGATGCCCACGTACCCGGCAACAATATCACCCACCCTATGCGGATATCGACGCACATTGTGTGGAGCCCGGCTCACGGCACGCCGGAGTGTGCACAAGGAGAGGGGCTACCATCGACACGCCCTATTCACGTATGAACAAAGCCAGGATATGGTTAAAAATTGTTTGCTCCTCGTTGGATTCGGGGTTGCACATGACGGATGTGACCCGGGATCGTGTATGCCTAGTGTATGCCCTGATGAAAGGGCGGGAGATTAATGTCGGGGCGGTGATCATATCCGCCATGGCAGGGGTCTGTAGTTGCATCAAGGCACAGGTACGGATTCGGCGGATCGCCGACTACGTCTCGGGAGGGGCCTTGAGGTCGAGAGGCTCCCAGACTACATCCCACGCATGGAGCGGCGTGCCATAAATGTTACAAAGACTAAGGCACCCGACACCACTCACGGGCCGCTTCACACTAGCCGAGCCACATGCTCGGGATGACCAATATATGTCCAAAGATGTTCGGATGTGATGCTCCAGCTACGCATAGGCGGGAGACCGCACCGGAGGACGAGCTGTGGCACTGACTTAGATTACCCTTGGCGAGAACGCCAGTGGCACTATGTCGGTGGGTGCCCTAGCCTTTTGTGGAGCTCCGTGGATGATGATGTCCCCCACCACTGGTGAGACACGTCATGAGGATTCCGACGTTGAGCTCTGAGGAGGATGATGGTGGTGATCTCGCACATGGGGGATGGAAGCAAGCAAAGACTCGACGAAGAAGTGGGAGTACTTTGACCGGGAGATCGTGGAGTTTCACAACCCACCTTTCTGGGTTAGGATTGTATGAACACCGGGGACAAGTGTTCGATTTTAAGTGTGGGGTGGAGTAGTTAGGTGTGGTGCTGAATTTTGCCTTGTCTTGTACATAACGTATGCTCGTTGTTCTGTTTGCGGTGTGAACTAATATGACCTTGTTCTTATGAGTATGTTCCCTTTGTAAATATTTTTGTTGTGAAGTCAGGTATGCTATGAATGTCAGTAGCCATTGTGTAAATAGTGTGTAAATAGTTTGGTCGAAATTATCGATATTTTTAAAAATTTTCGTAACTATTTTCACTTTTGGGTTTCTCGGAGTTTGTTTTCTGTTATTTTGCCGAGAAGAGTCCCATTGAACCGGGAAGTCGTAAATAGTGACCGTTCCCTATGATGGGATGGATGACGACCTGCCTTAAGGGGAAATGTAGTCGATAGAGTAGTTATTTTAAAATTTTTATTTTTGGTGTGTCTATTGTATCACATGCATGTTGCTACTCTATGGCCATTTATATCTGGTTGCGTGTTGTACATAATATTTATACCGCAAAGATGATTCGTAGAAAGCATGCAAATTTTTGTACATATGTGAGACACTTATGCCATAGAATTCGATTCGGTGAGATTGAGGCTTAATTTTGAATTCTTGCAATTAGCTGATTAAAGAGTCTCATGGAAGTCGTCTTGAGTTGAGCATGTGCATCGAGTGTATAGTGAGGTTTGGTTATTCCATGCTATTGTGGATTGGTTCAGAACTTGCCTGTTGTGTGTACGAAAACGAAATGAAGGAAGTGTAGTGTAGGAAAGGATGGTAGGCGTTTCTTTGTTTAACCAAAAGTTTTTCTTGTTTTCCTTTTCATATTCACCTTGAAGATTAAATCCTAGTTAGCCCGTTGAGCCTTTAGTCTTATAAACTTTTTTTCTTTGTCGAAAAGGGTGTGGAACTAAGTTAACCCTTCGTTTCATGGTCCTTAAACCAAATCAAGCTCTTAAGCGCTCAAGAAAATGTAAAATTTTCCCATAGTGTCAAGGAGTGAAATGATGAAAAGAAAAGAAAGAAAGAAAAAGAGTCAAGGGTGGGGGCCGGCCAGATTTGAAGGAAATAAAGTGGTATAACGTATCTTTCCTTTGTTTGTCTGGTGTGTTAAAGTTAGTGGGTGACAAAAATAAAGATAGACTTCAAGAAAAGGAGGAGGAAGGAAGAAAACATTTCTAGAATGTGATGGGATGTATTGAAAAAAGCGCTTAAGGATGCTAGTTGCTATTATTGGTTAGCCCAATATATACTAGTTCCATAGCTGACATTACAACCCGTTAAGTCCTACGTGATCTTACATCACTCGGGCCCTTATATTAGTGGAGTAATACACTAGAGGCAAGCCTATGGGTCATGACACGATGCATGTGAAATCTTTTGGAGAGAGAGTGAAATTGTGTATGCCCCGCATGAAACGATTTAGAGTTCATGTGATCTAAAAGAGGGGGAAAATTCTCTTGTGATGTGAGGGCACATGCTTGACGAAAGAATGAAATTCGTGACGGATATCTTGGTCAGCTAATTTGGTATGAGTTTGCGGATATCGAGAGTCGATTCTTGAGCTAGGAGGTCTTGATTTATTGAGTGTCATTGTAATGATGATACTATGCATGTTTTCTTGATGATTTGTGGTGAACATAATTCCGTATAACCGTAGCTCTGGACGTTGGAGTCAAAGTAGCCATGATGGGATATCAATTTCATGAGGTGTATGAGTATTGTTCGAGGACGAACAAGATTTTAAGTGTGGGGTAGGTGATAAGGGGCATATTTATATGCCAAATTGATACTCAAACGTATAGCTTTTGCCTTGTTTGTCCAACAATGTGTTTACATTCTCATGTAAATTGTACGGAAGTGTGATTTTATACTAACCAACATGATTAGCGTTGTTTTGCAAAGAAAACACACTTTTATGGAGTTAAATGACATAAGTTGGGAGAAATCGGAGATGAACTCGGGAACGAGCAACGAAGGTGTGGAGAAGCAAGGAATTAAAGGGCTCCGCGATGGAGCCGTGACACGCCGTACATCTGGATGCGCCTGTTTGGGAGTTGCAAATTCGAAATCTAGAGAGGGTCCACGATTGCACCATGGCACACTGGACATGCTCCGCGTTGCATGCCGCGGCCACGTTGGGAGCAATTACTCGGGCGGCCAATTTCCGTAGAGCTCGCACTCGTGTCACGGAGGCGCTGCTCCGCGATGCACTCCGTGACACGTTGCTTGTTATTCCGGGAAAAATTTATCCCTAGTATAAATAGAACACTTAGGTTCATTTTTAATTATTTCTGACTTGGTGGAGCAAGAACGTGGGTTACAAAAGTGCGCTTGAGGACGAAAATTCTTAGGGTTTTCTCTATCCCTTCTTCTTCCTTTTCAATTGTTTCAGCTGATTTCCATTCATTTAATGATGTTCAATCCACAAAATGAGTGGCTAATTCCTTCTTGCCGAGGTTATGAACTATTGTATAGAAATGTAATTATTGATTATCCGGTTTTTTCATCTTTTCTTCTATGGTTGTTCTATTTAATTCTTGTTCTTACTATAATATCTGGCCAATGTTAATGTAAATCCAAAAAGTCCGGTTTCACCCGAGAGGGCAAGCAAACCGGAAAGTTGTGAATTAATAGGATATGATCTGTTCTTTGTTTGGGAAAATTGGGAATTGATTTACCTTCAGATAGAAATATACCAAAGTCATATTAGTCAAGTGTGGAATCGGTTTCGTATGGCTAGAAATACGAATTTCTTCTTATCACGTAAAATGTAGGCGGAAGGTTCATGATTCTTAAGTTGGGTTAAATACTTAATCCATAGGCATAAGTTCCGACTAGCAACCTGGAGAAAAGATAAACCAGTAGCTCCGATAATTAGTTTCTTTACATGTTCGTTGTAACTCAGCATGCTTCACATTCGTAGTTCAGACTCAATTGTATAGTCTCACTTTAGTATAAAAATAGTTTCCAAAATATAAAACTCTTCCTTACACCGTTGTCTTCATTATTATAGTTTTAGTAAATTAACACTTGAAAAGGTTTCACCCCGTAGTCCAGTCCCTGTGGGTTCGACATTCCGGTTCTTAAAAAGAGCCACTATATTACTTGCACGACCCGTACACTTGCGGGCTCATCAAGGACCCGTGCAGCTATGGAACTACAGTGATGTACATTATCTACAGGCTCATAACTCACAAACCTCTTCTTTGTCACCAGGTCCTTCATGAACTTAGCATATCCCGACATTTGTTTTAATGCCTCAACCAATGGTATATCCACAGATAATTTTTTGAGCATTGACAGGAATTTCTGGACCTTACCATTCTCTGCCTTCTTCTTCATTCTTGGGGGAACGGTGGCGGTGGTCTCGGGATAGCCTTGTAAATTTTTGTTTCACCTTGCTCATCTTCAGACCCTTTTTCACCCGTTGGGGCCCCAAGCAACTCAGCATTCTCAGCACCTTCCATCTCAACATCTTTGTCATCATCTTCAACTACGCTCTCTTTCTTTCGTTCAACTATAATCGGTAGAGAGGGATCAATTGTGGTCTTACCACTCCTAGTAATCACCACCATGCAATGACCTTCATTCTTTGGGTTATGGACGATGTTGCTAGGTAGTGTACCCATCTATCTAGGGTACAGTGATGCCGATAGTTGCCCTAACTGCCGTTCGATCTTCTTGATGGTTGTCGCATAAGATTCCACTCTATGGCCCATGCTCGATATATCACATCGGATTTCCTTCTACTAATCATCAGTGGAACTCATCTTTCTCAGCATCTCAGCAATCATGGTCTCTAGCTTTGACTACCCAGCCTCCCCCTCTCGTGCATTAGGAGGCATATATATTCTACCTTTGTCGTTGTGATAGCTGTCATTCCTTCTCCATTCTCCTTCACTCCCATGACCTCGACTCCTGTCTCTGTACCCATTTCGGTTATAGTTATCTCTATGACGAATCATTGGTCGAGTTATAGGCTCCTAGAAGAGGGATTTTTGAGATAGGGACCAATGAATGACAGGACTACTCATTGTTTCTCACAACAGGTTCTTACATGTCCCGCTGGTTCCCGAAGGACCAAATAGGGCTGACCACGACTGACACAATGAGTCATTGGAGCTAACCACAAATCATTATTTTAGTCGTTCTGAGGCAACTTTTCTGGATTTTTGTTGCAAGGTCTAAGTGTGGTCTAGGAAAGTTTCAGGGTGTTACAGTAGCACCCGACTGTTAGTCAAACTTCTGAGCTTTAAGACCCTTATGGTGCCCCACTTCATCCATAGCACCAGAATGTTGGGAAATTTCCTAAGTCTGAAATGCTTCTAGGGATCCACATCATCCATCTCGCCAAGGTGTTAGTCAAATTCTCATCTCCGAAGTTAGAGACCTGGTGCCCTACGCCAGCCATAGCACCAACTTTGTTGCATTTTTTCTCTAAAGCACAAGTATTGTTGCGCCACACTAGCCATAGCCCTAGGACGACTTTTGCGAACTCTTCTTTCTCACACCTCGGGTTATTTTTGGGTTCGTTTTTCTTGATTTCCTGCTCAAAACATCTAGAAACATTTGTTGCTCACAAGACACATGAAAATATGAATCCATACACTTCATAGAGATTATTAACTCAAAACAAGGCTAATTATGGACAAAAACATGGAAAATAGGCATAAGAATATTCCCAACATCAATTGTCTTTAACCGCTATACGCCTTCCAATCCATGTGCCAAAACGGACTAGTTTAGTCCAGTAAATTGAGTTGATCACTGTAGGGTTAATGTCGACTTCTCTTCTCCTCACCATCAGAAATTATATCTAAGGGTAATGTCGACTTCTCTTCCCCTCACCATCACAAATGATAAGCATGACATCTCGTCCACACGACCCTTGTGCTTTAAAATGTCTTGTCGAGCCCCATAAAAGGCATGGAATTCTCTTACCAACTCTGAAAAATATGGACCTGAGATTTCTGTGAATGGGGTCGAGTCTCGTATCTGGAACTACTTTGTTATGTTGGGGAAGTCGGCTTGAAGGAGTTTACATCAAACCAAGCTTCTTCTGTAATTGCCTGCTTTTCTGGAAAGGAGAGATAAAAGTTTCCATTCCAGACTCATGGGGTGTGTCCACCACCATTAGAGCCTTTTCTTAGCTAGTGGCCTAGATGATAACATGTTCCTGCAAAATGATATGAGTACTAGGGAAATCGAACCAAAATCTTTTTGTAAATATTTTTATTATAAATGAAAATAAAAAATCTAAAAGAAAGTAAGAAAGGAAAAAGACATGGAATGCAAAAGAGAAAGAAGCAGGAAGATTTCTGTTTACACCTGCGTGTCACAGGTGGAGACCCGCGTCACGCAGGTGAGGCACATGTGCAGAACAGAACACTGGCAATATTTTTGCCCACCTGTATTTGCATCTGCATTTCGTAGATGGAGACTTGTGACATGCCGGTAGAATGCATATAGAAGGCAGTGAATATGTAACTACTGACCTTCACTTGCATTGTACCTACATTCCGCAGAGCAACATTTATGGCACACATGTTCCTAGTAGTGCTTTAGTCTATGGTTCATAGATTTTAACCCATACTTGAGCCATATTCAATCAATTCAAAGTCTCGGGGTACTCAGACTTCCCTAAAAGACAAACCAAAAAGCAAAATATTACCAAATAACCAAGTAACAATCACTCGACGACATTCCTTAAGAAGGACGTTACCCCATCTATCATCGAAAAACATCGAGCTACAAGCTCTACCACTCATACTACTTCCACAAGAATATTTATCACTCACATTGAACTAAAGTGCTTAATATACATTTTTATGCTACTTATGTGAATCAAAAAGCACAATGGAATACCAATTGAAACCCAAAAAAAAATATAATCACAACTCAAAGCAATGACGATTTGCCCTTAAGAATGACGTCACCCATTCTATCTTAGGGCCAAATCATGCATCACTAACAAGTAGGTTGCTCAAACTTTACCACCAACAAATTTCATGGCATTATATGGCCCAACTAATAGACAATAGAATATGAAGCAATAATCCCCATAGATTCTTAGGTTCAAATTAGCCAAAACACCCCAACACTCAATTTCAAAATACACATATGAAGCACAAAGGGGAAATGGGGAAATTATAACTATCATTCTTGAACGACAATACTCCTAAAACCATAAAAAGGATGATTTAAATAAAAGAGTATACCACAAGTGAGTGTGAAGAAATGGGTGAGTGAAAATTTAGGCTTGGGAAATTTAACACAGTGGTCTCTGACGGTGGCTCTACCGTGGTGGTGCAGTGGTGAGAGAAAAATGCGGAGGTTGATTTGTGGAGCATGGGGAGTTGTAAGGTATCAATGGAGAGTATTTGGAGAATAAGATGGTGGAAATGGGCAGAAAAGGCAGGGTTAGATGGTTTTAGGAGATGAAGGGTTGTAGGTCAGAGCTAGGTCGGGTCTGTTCAAACGGGTTAGTCAAAATTTTTAAAACCTCATACATGTGCCTGCACAAGCACATGCAGCCACAAGTGATGACCTGTGATACGCATGTGAAGTGTAGGTGGGGATTTATTTTGGTAGTGCATTAATTTGGACCTGCATTGCACATGCACACTGCAAGTCTATGTCTGCATCCGTAGATGAAGCGTAGGTGCACAACCTTGAAAAATTTTCTTCTAGGTATTCAGGATGAGGCATGTGTTCCACTCTGCGCAGTTCCAACATAAGTGCCTCATTTTGGCCTTTTCAAATTTTGCCACATCTCTAGACATTTGCATACCTAACATAACCAAAAACAACAAAGAGTGAAGTAAAAAATAAAAATTGGAAAACACTTGGGTTGCCTCTTAAAAAATGCTTGATTTAATATTGAAACTCGATGATATTACCTCAAAGATCAACAAGGATTCGGGGGTTTGACCTCCTCATAAGGAACCACAACCAGCTCGTCCCTTGTGTCAATCACTGCCATGGCTCGACATTCATCTAAGGCTTTAATGATTTGCACACACTAAATATGACCTCATCACTGGCAACCTAAAACTTAAGTTCTACTAACTCAGCACCAACTAATTCTCAGTTGGTGGCTATAAATGGGTTCCCTAAGATGATAGGCACCTTGAGATGTACATCACAATCCAACACTACAAAATCTGTCGAGAGGATGAACTATTCAACCTTTACCAACACATCACATAGTTTCCCCACTAGGCGCTTGATCGATCTACATCCATGAGCAACCTTATTGGAGTAGGCTTAGGAGCTCCCAAACCCCACTTCTTGAATGTCACAAGGGGCATCAAATTGATGCTTACCCCTAGGTCACACAACACTTTGTTGAATAGATACACCCCTATGGTGCATGGGATGGTAAAGCCCTCAGGTCTTCTCTCTTCGGAGCCAAGTTGCTTTTCATGATTGAACTATAATGATGTGACACCTCCACCATGCCCACATCAATAACTTATTCTTCTTTAACATCTCCTTCATGAACTTGGCATAGCCCAGCATTTGCAAAAAAACCATCAACCAACAGAATGTTCACAGATAATTTACTAAACAAATCAACAAACTTCTTGAATTGATTATCCTCTTTCTTATTCATTATCTGTTGGGGATAAGGAGGTGGATATATAGGCATAGGGACTTTAGCAGTTTGGTCCTCCTTGAATCCCTCATCATCTATCACAACATGTGAAGAAACATCTACCTCCCCGTCCGCCACTATCTTTTCATCATCAAGTAACATGGGTGCACTCAGCGTCACCTCATTATTTGACTTCTCACCACTTTTCTTTTTTCCAACAGGCTTATCACCTACACTTTCAAGTATTCTCCCACTTCTAGTGACAATCGTCATACAATGTCCATCATTTTTTGGATCTGAAAGAGTGTCATTAGAAAGTGTACCTTTCATATGGGAATTCATTTGAGTGGACAAATGATTCATTTGGGCCTCAAGATGCTTGATCAATGCCGAATAGGAACTCACGGTTTGAGTAAGGTTGGATACCTCACCCTTCAACTCTTTAACCCCATTATTGGTAGATTCTACTCTTTTAAATACACCGGCCAGCATTTCTTTGATTTTTGAGCTAGCAGGATCACTAACACTCGTTTGAATTGGAGCCGCATTAGCCATAGGAGGAGATATGTATGGATTTGAGTTGCGGTGATTACATTGATCACCTTCTATTTCATGATCATGGTCTCTCAATTGGCCATCTCTGTCTCTCCATTGACCTTCTCAATCTCTCCAACCTTATTCCCTTCCCTAGGACGCCAAGGGCCTTGGTTGGCACCTTGTTACCCCGGGCGAGAACCCTCCACTTGGTTCGACTAGTATTGACACTCTTCATCGAGCATAGAATATGGAGCATCACTCTTAAGAGAGTTGTTTCCTTAAGCTCCAAGAGCATTCAAACTCTTGACTCTGGACCCCATCATGTGCTTAGCTAGCAACTCCATTTGAGTCATCATCTTTTGTAAGGTCTCATCATTTTCTTATTCCTTTCTCCTCATCTCACTAGTCATTAGGTTGGAGGTTATACTTGGGGATACCTTGGTCTCCCTTGTATGCCAAGCTCGTTTTGTTTTGGTCATTCTATCCAAGAGGGCCTTTGCAGGTCCAAATGTTTGATCCATGATTAAACCACCGACTGAATTGTTCTCCACGGACTTGTAAATGAAGTCAAGCGATTGATAGAAATTTTATAAGAGCACTCCAGACGGTAACCCATGATTAGGAAAGATGATTACCTTCTTCTTTAATCTCAACCGCACCTCATGTAATGGCTCTCCCGGAAGTTGTCGGAAGTTTGTGATTTCATCACACAATTGCAACATTTTAGAGGGTGGAAAGAATCAATCTTGGAATGCCTTGGTTAACTCATCCCATGACGTAATAAACCCTGGAGGTAGCTTCTCCAACCAAGATGTAGCATCTCCTGTGAGAGAGAACGAGAACAAACTTAGTCGGATAGACTCTTGACTAATGTTTGTGATATTAAATGGATGGAAAATTTTAGAAAAATTTCTTATATGCTAGTTGGCATCTTCACCCCCAAGGCCACCAAACAATCCTTTCATTTTGGGCATTTGTTACTACATTGACTCTTCTTGATTGATACAGAG
>JACEIK010000210.1:229900-247681 GCA_018107945.1 Datura stramonium | reverse complement strand
CTGTATCCATATATATATCCATTAGGACTAAATACATTAGTATTCTGAAACAAAATATTACTTTTAATATATATATAGCCCAAACTTTGGCTTGTCAAAACATGGTCGAAAACTCGCTATTTCTCGGAAGTCCAGAAGGGAGAAATACTCACTTTAGGACTAGGAGTATATTGACACTAATTTAGAGCAATTCCACTTACCTTAGCTCGGTAGCACGACGATTCAGCAACCAAATTTTGTGAAACTAAACCCGTAGGAATGCTCCTTGCTTCTTAATACCTCATTACCCAAGGTTATATCGAGTTTGGACAGCGTATAACGGCGTAATCAGAAGGAAAATCATCAAACACTCGTGCCCTCTATTTTACCTCATCCTCTCTGGAAATTTAAGAGATTATCACTTAAAACCGAAGTGAGGGGTTTATATACTTGGGCCTGGACAGGGCCTCCGTGGCATGGCGCCATCGCAGAGGGGTTTTGCCCCGGCTCCTCCCGCGATGGTTGAACGTGTCGCTTATTCGGTCTTTCCTCGGGACTTTTCCTTCCATGTATGGCATTCAAAAACTCTTAACCAACATGCGAATAGTCCATTTACATGTCGAGAATTTACGGGGTGTAACAATTTCCATCTTCTAATATCAAAAAAACAAGAGTGAGAGATACACATACCAAGTGAGAAGAGAGAATGAGAGAAATTGAGAACTTGGAGTTGCGTTGCTCAACTAAGGCCAACCCAAAACAAACTTGACTTCCTTTTATTTTAGTGAGAGAGCAGAGAGAGGTGATGAAGAAAATGGTGAAAGTGAATGGGTTTTCATAGATGAAAAGGAGTTGAATGTATTGGTAGGTTTAAGAGGCAGATTAAATGGAGTTAATGGGCGACATGGAAGGTTGTAGTAATGGAGGTCATGGGGAAGGTAAAAGGTGAAGAAAAGGTGGGTTTTGGAGGTGGGGAGATTTTCAATCGGTTAGGTTAGCCACGGGTTGGGTTTAGTCAACAGGTCGGTCAATATTTAAATGACCATCCATACCTGCGACGGTGCTAGACCTGCGGCCGCAGGAGGTCACCTGCGAAAAAGTCCAAATGTCGGTGAGCCTAATGTTGCTCAAGTTTCTTATTCTAGCTGGCTCTTCACTTGCATTTAGCGGATGCACACCTGCGTTTGGCAGGTGGCTCGCAGGTTCACTCATTTTTCAGAATGTTACCAGGTACTCTGGCTTAGGGTTGCGCTAGACCTGCATTTTGTAGGTTGGCACCTGCGTTTCATAGGTGATGCTCAGAAGCCCTTCAGTTTCTTCCCACTTTCTGGTCCCTTAGTGTGCTTGAGATGCATTTTACATATGCATACCTTCATTTTGCAGGCCTCACGTAGCTCTTCCCCTATTTTCTTTCACATGGTTTCGTCACCCAATAATCCTACAATCACTAAAAACAACACAAACATCAAATATAACTGATATTAAAAACAATTGGGTTACCTCCCAAGAAGTGCCTTATTTAATTGTCATGGCTCGATGGGGGTGCACTTTCTGCTACAGTTCTTCCATGTATGTGACCTCAACTATGTTGATTTCTTCCAACACACCCAAGTACTTTTTAACTCGTTTCCCATTAACCTTAAATCTTTGCCATTTTCTCCTTCAATTTCAATAGCTTCATTTGCAAAGACATGGAACACCTTAAATGGACCCAACCACTTGGATTGAAGCTTCACAGGAAACAACTACAATCTAGAGTTGAACAACAACACCCAATCTCCCGGAATGAATTCCCTATGAAAATATTTTTGCTCATGATAGTATTTCATTCGGGCGTTGTATATGGCTGCATTTTCATAAGCTTGCATCCGGAACTCATCCAATTCATTAAGGTTTCCTATACACCCATGGACAGCTTTTCCCCAATCAGGGTTCAAACTCTTCAATGCCCACATGGCTTTATGCTCTAACTCCACTTGTAGATGGCAAGCTTTGCCAAAGACTAGTTGATAAGGTGACATTCCAATTGACATTATGTATGCTTTCCGGTAGGCCCAAAGGGCGTCATCTAGCTTCCTTTCCCATCTATTCTATTGGCATTGACTGTTTTCATTAATATGGACCTAATCTCCCAGTTGGATACTTTTACTTAGCCACTATCTTAGGATGATAAGTGGTAGCAATTTTATGCTTCACACCATATTTTGCTAGCAAAGAACTGAATAATCGATTTCTTAAGTGGGAACCTCTGTCATTAATGATAGCTCTAGGTGTTCTATAACGTGAGAAGATATGATTTTTCAAAAATGTTGTCACACTTCTCCCCTCATTGTTGGACAACGACACTTCTTGTATCCACTTAGACATGTAGTCAATAGACACAAGAATGTAAGTGTTCCCATAAGAGCTCACAAATGGCCCCATGAAATCAATCCCCCACATATCAAACAGTTCTACCTCTAGGTTCAAAGGGAGCTCATGTCTCCTTGAGATTCTTCTGGATCACTAGCATTGGTCACAATGCTTAACAAAGTCATGAGAATCATGATCGAGAGTGGGCCAGTAAAACCCACATTGTAACATATTTGCAGTTGTCCTCACACTCCCATAATAGCCTCAAACTGGTGAGGAATAACATGCCTTGAGGATTGAAATCATTATAACATCCAGGACACATCAACGAATCATGCCATCAGCATAGATACGAAAAAGATATGGGTCATACCAATGGAATTTTCGGATGTCATACATAAACTTTTTTTTTAATGGATGTTTAATCCTTTAGGAGTGATGTTGCTTGCAAAATAGTTATCAAAGTCTGCAAACTAAGGTATTAGGTCGTGGGAAGAACCCAAAATGCACTTGTCAGCAAAAGAGTTATCAATCTCCTCATTTACACCTAGCTTATCATCTATCTCTAGATGAGAAAGATGGTCAGCCACCTGATTCTCGCATCCTCTCATATCCTTAACTTCGAAATCGAATTCTTGGAGTAAAGTACCCACCTAATGAGCATTGGCTTAGCATCTTTTTTAGTCATCAGATATCTAAGTGCAGCGTGGTCCATGTGCACCACAACCTATTACCTAATAGGTATGCTCAGAATTTTTTAAATGCAAACACCACTGCGAGCAGCTCTTGTTCTGTCACTATATAATTTTCTTGCGCATCATGTAGGGCTTTGTTGGCGTAGTATATGGGGTGAAAAATCCTTTTTTCCTTTGTCCAGGGACTACTCCTAACGCTACACCACTGGCATCACACATAGATTCAAAGGGCTTTGACCAATTTGGTGCGGTGATGATTGGAGCTGATATAAGCTTCTCTTTAAACTCAATGAAAGCCCTCATACAAGCTTCGTCAAAATGGAATTTTGCATCTTTTTCCAACAATTGGAACAAAGAATGAGCTTCCTTGGAAAAGTCTTTTATAAAGCGGCAATAAAATCCTGCATGTCCCAAAAAGTTCCGAATACTCTTCACAGTCTTTGGAGGAGGTAGATGAGCTATGGCATCAATTTTCTCTTGGTTTACCTCTATCCCCTTCTTAGAAATTTTATGCCCTATCACAATACCTTCTTTTACAATAAAATGGCACTTTTCCCAATTAAGTACCAAGTTCATTTCTTCCCATCTCTTCAATATCTCATCTAAATGAAACAAGAATTCCTTAAATGAATTTTCCACAATGGAGAAGTCATCCATGAATACTTCCATGGTATCCTTCACCATATCTGAGAAGATTGAAATCATGCATCTCTGGAATGTAGCTGGAGCATTACAAAGCCTGAAGGGCATCCTTTTAAATGTAAAAGTCTTGTAAGGACATGTGAAGGTGGATTTCTCTTGGTACTTTAGGGAAATCAAAATCTTATCGTATCCCGAGTACCCATCAAAGAAACAGTACTACTCTTTCCCAACCAATAGATCTAGCATTTGATCAATGAATGGAATTGAAAAATGCTCCTTCTTGGCTCCATCAGATCAGTTGTCACGACCCCAGTCTATATCCTATATAAGACACAGTACTTGGTGCCATAAGTGACCCCAAGCTAACCCATGGCCTAATATTGCACCGGTAAACTAAGTAAGCATAAGCGGAAGCGGTGTAAAAATAATTATCAAATTAAAACTGTTTGGAAGGAGTAAACACAACTGAAAAAAATACTGAGCAACTGTGTCTGAAAGCCAACAACTAACTAATGAGTTGTTGGGACAAGCCCCCAGCTAACTCTAAAATATGAATAAATAAGAACTAACTGAAAGGCGAACATAGTCCTCGAAAGATGAGGACCCAAAAAATAACATTGCTGGTAAAATTTTTGGAGGAGAACTACTTATGATGCTGAGATTGAAAACCTACGCATATATCATAAGACGATACGGCATAGAAAATATGCATCAATACTTTGAATGTACTCAGTAAGTGAGATATATAGTAAGCATGGAAAATAAGCAACTAAACTGAAATAACATAAAATGACCAACTGATACTGCATACTGATAGAAGCTGAGCTAATACAATGATGAGGTCAATATAGACCCTAACTGATGGTCATAAACATGTCTAGGAACTTAGTGACTGAACTGAGCTAAACTCAAACTGAGCTGAACTGAACTGTACTAATGAGTGAGAGTCTATAACCGAAATATAACCATGTGAGCAAGACGTGGAGTCCGATGTATACACACCATCAGAGAAAGCCTACTATACCTTGCCAGGGTATAGTGGTTGAGCTGGGTAATCACAAGTCTGTGGCCCATTTAGGCTAATAACCTATGGTGGCAATGTAGTTCTGAAAACCTAGGTGCGCTAGAACCCCCGTCCTCTTGGTGCTAAGTACTACTCCCACTGGATAGTCCTAACTTGACTACTAAACTAATAGCTCGAAGCTAGGACCCTGGACTAAGTTAGGAATATTAAGAAGTGACCTGATAGTCTATAGGACTGGATAACTGAAACTGGTGTTCTAAGACTAGCCAGAGTTGCTTATTTTAAAACATCGTAACCGTCTAGAGAACTAAATGATTACTAAAATTAGGGAGTATTACTGAACTAAACTCCTCAAGATCTGACTATTGTCAAATCAATCAAATGAATTACTGAAAGATACTGAAAATGCTAACTTCTGACTGAGACTGAATTAGCATGCGAACTGACAGTGAACTCACATGATGGTAATGACATGGAAATTGAGGAACTAAAAGAGTCAAGAAACAATTACATCTATTCAACCATGCAAGACCCAAATTTACTTCATTTCATAGAACTAGGGATAAAACAATATTTCATGGAGAGAGTAACAACATACCTGATAAGTAGTGAAAACATTGAAAGGATTCACAAGAATTTCAATGCACAAGAATATTTATAATCTGATTGAAGCTAACCCTATTTTTTTTATTTTCAGGGCTAAGAATGTTAAGGAATTAAAGAAAGGTTTTGGGGCACAAGGGAAGGGTAATTCCCTTGTTAAATTCCCACATACCTGGTGAAGAATCCTTGAGAAGAAATCTTGAGAATCTTGAAGAACACTGGAAGCCCTAGCTTAGCTATGCACTGACTATCTGGAACTTCTACGTTCTGAAAAAAATTGAGAGTTGAGAGAAATGAGAGGGATTAAGTCGATCATCCCTTTAATTCTCTCCAAAACATGCCCAAAATAACGTAGTTTAGGGATAAAGGGGTGTGAAGTTACAAAAATGCCCCTAAAATTCATACTATTAAAATCTTGCTGCCATTCTCCATGAGGGGCCCAATGAGTCGTTAGGTCACTGGATGACTCGTGGCCTCCCCTCGTTGCCACTAGCAACTTTCCCTTTTTTATTCAGAGCTTTTTTGAATACTTCACCTAACGATTCGTCATGACACCTAATGGATCGTTTCACCACACGTTATGACACTTTGAAACTCAAGTTTTTCAGCCATCCATCTCACTCCATGGGACACCTAACAACTCGTTAGGTGTGACAATGACTCGTCGCCCCCACTCGTCATTGTCATTGAAATTTTCTCTTCTATCCACTCCTTCAAGACAGCGACTCACTTGACGAGTCATGAAGTGGTACCACATCTCTTCCCCCAACTCGTTAAGTTCCCAGGAAAATCCAATATTTACAAACTGAGTCACACACGACGGGTCACTTAACGACCTGTTGAGTTACATAATGGGTAACTCCATGACTCGTTCTGTGACCTGGTGCAGGTTTTCCTATTTTCTTCATTTCAGTTCCCTGGTTTGACCTTAGGGACTTTTGGGGTGTTACAATATCTCCCCCTTGGGATCATTCGTCCTCGAATGAAGGCTAAAACTGTTGGAAAACTAGAAAAAGAACTAAAATTCCCAAACTGAAACTATAAGCTAATTTCTAAAGGAGTGACTGACTCCGAAATGAAACATGCATACTAACTGAGTTGACACAACTAGTGTGCATAGTGAAAACATGAATAGAGCTAATGACTACGGAGCCGAATAGAGTACTAAGGAGGAATTTTAATAGTTGATGCTGAAACTGAACTGGAAGGGAATAAATGAGGATATTTATTCATCATGTCCGCTTCTACTTCCCATGTGGCTCCCTCAACTAGTTGGTTCCTCCATAAAACCTTTACTGAAGTGACTTCCATGTTTCTCAGCTTATGAACCTAACGATCTAGGATCTAAACTGGGACTTCTTCGTACGAGAGACTGTCTTTCACATCCACACTGTCTAGTGGCACAACTGAGGTCAGATCACCGATGCACTTCTTCAACAATGACACATGGAAGACTGGGTGCACAGATGCTAACTCTTAAGGTAATTCAAACTCATAGGCCATACTGCCAATTCACCTCAGAATCCTATAGGGTCCTACATACCTTGGACTAAGTTTTCCTTTCTTTTCAAACCTTATAACCCCTTTATGGATTAAATTATTAGATAAACCCAATCATCTACAACAAATTCTAGTTCTCTTCTCCTCACATCTGCATATGATTTCTGGCGACTCTGAGTTGTCTTCAACCTTTCTCTAATAAGCTGCACTTTTGCATAGCCTCTTGAACTGAATCTGCTCCTATCAAAGTAGCTTCGCCAACTTCAAACCACCCTATAGGAGACTTACACCTTCTACCATATAATGCCTCGAACGGGGCCATTCGAATACTAGAGTGGAATCTGTTGTTGTATGCAAACTCGATAAGGGGTAGGTGATCATCCCAACTACCCTTGAAGTCAATCACACAAGCTCTCAACATATCTTCGAATGTCCAAATAGTCGCTCAGCTTGTCCATCTTTCTGAGGGTTAAAATCTGTGGTTAGCTTGACCTGAGTATCGAGTCCTTTCTGAAATGACTTCTAGAAATACAAGGTGAACTGGGTACCTCTATCTACAATGATGGAAAAGGGAACTCCATGCAGTTTTACTAACCCCCGGATGTACAACATAGCATAACCCTTAGCTAAATTGGTAGTTTTAATTAGGAGGAAATGTGCCATCTTAGTCATTTGATCTACTATCACCCAAATGGAATCATGCTGCCGACGAGTATGAGGTAAACCTGTAATGAAGTCCATATTTACTTCTTCCCACTTCCATGTGGGTATGATAATATCCTAATTCATACTCCCAGGTCTCTGATGTTCAACTTTAACATATTGGTAGTTCGGGCACTTAGCCACAAATTCTGCAATGTCCATCTTCATGCTGCTCCACCAGTAGATTTCCCGTAGGTTACAGTACATCTTAGTGGCACCTGGGTGGATAGAATATCTGGAGTTGTGTGCTTCTTCCAGTATTCATAGTCTCAAGTCATCTACTTCTGGAACACATAGTCTGCCTTGGTAACAAAGCACACCATCTGCCCCTTTGGAGAAAGCCTCCACTTTCATTCTTAGAATTGCCTCTTTCAACTTAAGCAGTATGGGATCTTCATCTTGCTTTGACTTAACCTCAACAACTAACGAGGATTCTAACCCCTTCTGCAGTACTACTCCGCCCTCAGCTGAATCCACCAACTGCACTCCCAACCAAGCTAACCTGTGAATATCCTTAGCTAGCTCTTTTCTGCCCTCTTCAACATGAGCAACTCTCCTCATTAACATCCTTCGTAAGGCATCCGCCACCACATTTTCCTTGCTCGAATGGTACAACACACTCATATAATAATCCTTCAATAACTCCAACCACCTTCTCTAATGAAGGTTCAAATGACTAAACACGTATTGAAGGCTCTTGTGGTCGGTGAAAACATCCACGTGAACCCCATAAAGGTAATGCCTCCATATTTTTAAAGCACATACCATTGCCACCAATTCAAGATCATGAGTCGAATAGTTCTTCCATGAACTTTGAGCTATCTGGAGGCACAAGCTATCACCTTACCTCACTGCATTAGAATGCAACCGAGGCCAACTTGGGAAGCATCACAATAGACTACAAACCCATCTATTCCTTCTGGCAAGGTTAAAACTAAGATGTAGTGAGTCGAGTCTTCAGCTCTTAGAAACTCTTCTCAAATGCATCTGACCACTGAAACTTCACCTTTTCCAGAGTTAGCTTAGTTAGAGGAGACACAATAGAATAAAACCCCTCTACAAACTATTGATAATAACCGACTAGACCTAGGAAACTCCTGACATCTGTAGGGAAAGTGGGTCTCAGCCAGTCTTTCACTACCACTATCTTCTAAGGATCTACCTGAATACCCTCACCTAAAACCACATGAGCAAGGAAGGCCACAGAGTTCATCCAAAATTCACATTTGCTAAATTTAGTAAATAGTTGGCAGTCTTTTGGAGTCTGCAACACTATCTTCAGATGGTTAGCATGATCCTCCTCATATCTGGAGTATACCAGAACGTCGTCTATGAACACAATGATGAACATGTCCAGATACTGTTTGAATACCCTGTTCATCAGGTCCATGAAAGTTGTAGGGGCATTAGTTAGTCCAAAGGACTTAACCATAAATTCATAGTGACCCTATCGAGTTTTAACAATTGTTTTCAATAAGTCACATTGCTTGACCCTAAGCTGATGGTATCCCCACCTAAGATCTTCCTTGGAAAAAAAACTGGCTCCCTAAAGCTGATCGAACAAGTTGTCAATCCTGGGTAGGGGATACTATTCTTAACTGTAACTTTGTTCAGTTGATGGTAGTCAATACACATTTTGAGAGTACTGTCTTTCTTCCCTACGAGCAAAATTGGAGCACCCCATGGAGAGATGTTAGGCCTGATCAAACCCTTATCTACAAGGTCTTTCAGTTGTTCCTTCAACTCCTTAAGCTCAACTCGATCCATTCTATAAGGAGAAATAGAGATGGGATGAGTGTCTAGAAGAAGGTCTATGACGAAGTCTATTTCCAACTTGGGAGGGACTCCAGGAAGATCTTCGGGAAACACATAAGGTAATTCACTGACAACTGGAACTGACTTAATTGTTGGGGTCTCGGAGCTAGAAGCTTTGACCCGAACTAGGTGATAGATGCACCCTTCTGAAATGAGCTTCCTTGCCTTAAGGTAGGAAATAAACCGACCCTTAGGCGTTGAAACACTACCCATCCATTCTAAGACCGACTCATTAGGAAATTGAAACCTGACGACTCTAGTTCTGCAGTCGACTGAGGTATAACCAGAATGTAACCAATCCAATCAAAGAATAAGGTCAAAATCAACCATGTCTAGCTCTACTAGATCAAACTAGAATAACTTTACTCAACATTGAGACTGGGCAGTTTCTATATACCCGACTGGCTCTAATTGACTCACCAACTGGGGTAGAGACTAAGAACGGTTCTGAAAGGACTTCTAAACTGATTTCAAACTTAACAGCTACATAAGGAGTCACAAATCATGGTGTGGATCTTGGATCTCGTATGGAATATAAATCTAGATGGAAAAGACGTAACATACCCGTGACCACGTCAAGTGAGCTCTCCTGATCCTAATGAGAGGAGAAAGTATAAAAGAGGTTTTGGTGCTTACTGCCACCCATACCTAAAAAAGTCCCCTGTTGAGCTGGACGACTTGCTGAGGCTGCTCAATTAGACTGAGTTTTCTCCTGTCCTGCCGATGAAAACTCTTTTAACTTGTGACCCAACTGCCTATATCTAAAGCAACCCATTTTTCCCATATGACATTCACCTGGGTGATTCTTTCCACACTTAGAACAAACTGGGTAATGGTTGCTGGCACTGTAACTCTAGGACTGCCAGCCAAATGCTCCACCCTTCCGATCCTTGTGGGATCGGAAAGAAGGGGCGTTGGCTGATATAGGTGGTGGAGTTCTCTGTTGCTACTATTGTGGGAAACTACTACCACCGGACCTCTATTGGCCATAATCAGATTGGCCTATTCTAGCCCTCTTGTTCTCCCACTCAATATCCTTCAACTTCTTTTCCTCAACCTGATGTGCATGAATGATGAGGCTAGATAGATCGATTTCCTTGATGAGCATTGCAATTCTATACTCCTTAAGTACCAAATTTGACACTCCATTGACGAATTTGAGCATACGAGCTCTTGGGTCAGCAACTATCTCTAGAGCATACCTCGATAACCGAGTAAACTCTAAGGCATATTCCTCCACTGTCCTATTACCCTATCTCAGGTTCATAAATTCAGCAACATTGGCCTCCCTCAATTTCCGAGGAAAGAATCTGTCTAGAAATGTCGTAGCTAACTCATCTCACTCTACTGATCCTGCTTTCGCTGCCCTCTCTTCCTTCCACTGATTATACCAAACTTGAGCCACCCCTTTCAATTAGTAGGCAGCCAAATCAACACTCTCCATGGAACTAACACCCATAACCCGAGTGATCTTTCGTATCTCATCCATAAAGTCCTGCAGGTACTCTCTTATCTTAGATCCATGAAAAGATGGAGGGTTCATTCGGGTGAAGTCCCAAACCTTAGTAGCTATGGAACCCATTTCCATTCAATAAAACCACCTGTTGGTTCACTTGGTTGGTCACAGTCTGCACCAATAGCTGGATCGCTGCTCAAAATTCTACTGAGTACACTTGATCATGTTGAGGGGCTGCTGGAGTTGGTGGGGTAGGTCGGTTGGCATTGCTAGCCCTCCTTCCATTTCCTCATTTTGAGGCATATTTTCATTGAAACAAATAGAGCACGAGTTAGGAGGACATTTTTGGGACTCAACTTCAATGCATGATAAGGAGTATGAAGAAAAGGGAGTTTTCCTAATAGTGTCTTGTAGCCTCTCTTCCATAAGTGTGGCGTACTTCACACCCATGAAAAGGACTCTCTAGACGCGACTTTTAGACATCCTAGGATACTCTAAACCTAATGCTCTGATACCAAGTTTGTAACGACTTGAGTCTACACCCTGGATGAGACACGGTACCTTGTTCCACAAGTGACCCCAAGCTAACCCATGGCCTAACATTGCACTGGTAAACTAAGTAAACATAAATGGAAGTAGTGTAAAAATAATTATCCAATTAAAACTGTTTGGGAGGAGTAAACATAACTGAAAAAAATACTGAACAACTGTGTCTGAAAGCCAACTACTAACTTATGAGATGCTGGGACAAGCCCTCAACTAACTCTAAAATTTGACTAAATAAGAACCAACTAAAGAGAAAACATCATCCTCGAAAGATGAGGACCCACAAAATAATGTTGCTACTGAAATCGTCGGAGGGAACTACTGATGATGCTGAGACTGAGAACCTACGCCTATATCATAATAAAATACAACGTAGAAAGTATGCGTCAATACTTTGAATGTACTAAGTAAGTGAGATATGTAGTAAGTGTGGAAAATAAGCAACTGAACTGAAATAATGTGAAATGGCCAATTGATACTGCATATTGATAGAAGTTGAGCTAATACTATGATGAGGTCAATATAGACCCTAACTGACGGTCATAAACATGTCTAGGAACTGAGTGACTTAACTGATCTAAACTGAAACTAAGCTGAACTGAACTGTGCCAACGAGTGGGAGAGTCTATAATTGACGTAGAACTACGTGAGCTAGACGTGGAGTTCGATCTATACACCCCATTAGAGAAAGTCCACTATACCTTGGCAGGGTATAGTGGCTGAGCTGAGTTATCACAAGCCTGGGGCCCGTTTGGGCCAATAACCTACGGTGGCAATGTATTTTTGGGAACCTAGGTGCGCTGGAACCCTGGTCTGCTCGGTGCTAAGTACTACACCCATTGGATATTCCTAACTTGACTACTAAACATATAGCTCGAAGCTGGGGTCCTTGACTAAGTCAGAAATACTTTTCTAGAAGTAACCTGAGAGTCTGTAGGGCTGAATAACTAAAACTGGTGTGCTATGACTGGCCAGGGCTGCTTATCTGGAAACGTCGTAACCTTCTAAAGAACTAACTGATAACTGAAACTAGGGAGTATTACTGAATTGAACTCCTCAAGATCTGACTATTGTCAAACTGATCAGCTGACTTACTGAAAGATACTGAAAATGCTAACTTCTGCCTGAGACTAAATTAGCATGCAAACTGACTATGAACTCACATGATGGTAATGACATGGAAATTCAGAAACTAACAGAGTCAAGCAACAACTGTATCTAGTCAACCATGCAAGACCAAAATTTATTGCATTTCATAGAACTAGGGCTAAAACAATATTACATGAAGGGAGTAAAAACATACTTGATAAATAGTGAAAACATTGCAAGGATTCACAAGAATTTCAATCCACAGGAATATTATAATCTGACTGAAGCTAACCCTATTTTTGATTTTTAGGGCTAAGACTGATAAGGAATTACAAAAAGGTTTTGAAGCACAAGGGAAGGGTGGTTCCCTTGTTTAATTTCCACATACTGTGTGAAGAATCCTTGAGAAGAAATCTAGAGAATCTTGAAGAACACTGGAAGCCCAAGCTTTGCTCTGCACTGACTGTCTGGAACTTCTATGTTCTAAAAAAATCGAGAGTTGAGAGAAATAAGAGGGATTAAGTCTATCACCCCTATAATTCTCTCCAAAACATGCCCAAAATGATGTAGCTTAGGGATAAAAATGGTGGGAAGTTACAAAAATACCCCTGGAATTCGGACTATTAAGATCTCGCTGCCTATCGCCACAAGGGACCTAACGAGTCATTAGGTCATTGGACAACTCATGGCCTCCCTTTGTTTCTACTGGAAACTTTCCTTTTTTTATTTTTATTCAGTGCTTATTTGAATACGTCATCTAACGATTCACATGGCCCCTAATGGATCATTTCACCACATGTTATGACACTATGCAACTCAAGTTTTTTATCCATCTGTCTCACCCTATGGGACGCCGAACTACTCGTTAGGTGTGGCAACGGCTCATCACCCCCACTCATTATCGCCACTGGAATTTTCTCTTCCTTCCACTCTTTCCAGACGATGACTTACTTGACAAGTTGTGAAGTGGTACCACGTCTCATCCCTCAATCATTAAGTTCCCAGGAAGTCCCAACATTTACAAACTGAGGTACACACGACGGGTCACTAAATGACCTGTCGAGTCACACAACGAGTCATTCCATGACTCGTTCTATGACCTAGTGCAGGTTCTCCTATTTTCTTCATTTCAGTTCCTTGGTTTGATCTTAGGGACTTTTGAGGTGTTACATCATCTTGCGGTAATCCATACACACCCTCCATCTAGTGGATGGTTGTGTTGCTACCAACTCATCTTTCTCATTTGGCACTACAGTGATTCCTCCTTTCTTAGTCACACATTTGGCTAGGCTCACCCAACTACGATTAGTTATTATACAACTCCCACATCTAACCATTTGATGATCTATTTGTTAACTACTTCTTGCATCAGTGGATTTAAGCACCTATAATGCTTAACAGAAGGACTACAATCTTCTTGAAGGTTCATCTTATGAGTTCAAACACCCGAGGGTATACCAGTGATGTCTGCTATAGTCCACTGTATTGCTTGGATGTGTTTCCTTAAGACTTCCAGGAGTGCCTCCACTTGTTGTTTATTGAGCTTAGCTGAGATGATCACAGGCAACATGTCGTTCAACCTAAGATAAGCATACCTTAATTGGTAGGTAGCGATTTTAGCTCCAAGATTGGTGGTACAAGGATTGATGGTTATGATGCTAGAGTTGTTCAATTCTTGAGGTCAAGGTCAAGTTTCTTTGGTTGGAAGGAGTAGGACCCCAAACTTTTTTTAGCAAGACAGGCCTCTTCCAGCCTTTCACTTTATCTACCTTCAATATTCAAGAGAATACCCTCTAATGTCTCCTTGGAAAATGACTCCTCTACCCCCATTCTATATCTTCCTCACTAACATTGTTCAGGGTTGAGGTGGTATCTTCCTTCATCGGCTCTTGGGTTATCATGCTTGCTCTTGATTCCAATTGAGATTCTAATAAGTTCATTCTCTCCTCTAGATATCTAATGGACACTGCATGGTCCTTCACTGTTTGAGTGAGGTCTAAAAGATCACTTTTTAGCTCCTGAATCCTCGAATCAGTTGAAAAAAATTGTTCAAGAACCACTTCAAGAATTTTTTCAATGCGGGAGTAGGAGGACGCGTCACTCCCCTAACTATTTGATTCAGCAGTATAATCAAAGTTCCAACCTTGATTTTCAATATGAGGATACCAAAAACCTTTGTTGACTTGTTGGTATCTCGAATGAAAACCCATCATGAAATTCGCTAGCAACTCAATTTGTTTACAACAAGTTTGACCTAATGATCAGTTTATGAGCTTTCACTTATGATATTTTCTATGACAAGTCATATGATTTCTATTTTTAAGCTTGGGTCATTCTATTCAGATATGATACTTAGCTTATGACTATATATGTCTCAGATATAGTTTTCTGCATCCAGTCCTTATTCTCATGCTCTAATGATTTTTATTAGTATGCATGATTTCAGTTAACATTTACTCAACATATTTTATTTAGCTTACATACTCAGCACATTTAAAGTACTGACCACATACTTTATGTTGTATTGTTTCATGAAAGAGGTCTGAGTAATCAAACTCAGTTTCGCCGTTAGTCCATCTCCCTTGCAGTCCAACTCAGTTTCCGTTGTTGGTGAGTTCTCATCTTTTGAGGATATTCAGTTTAGCTGTTTGATTATACTATTTCAGTCTCAGACTTTAGCGAGCTAGTTGGGGGTGTTTTGCCATCAACTTATTAGACAGTTTAGAGGCTTATCAGACATTATGTAGACTTTCACCTTTATCGACTGTTGACTCCATTTATGATCATTTTTATACACTATGTTATTCGTACTTCTGCTCATTCATGTTTAAGTTACCGGATTCCACATTGATGTATGCTCTTTAGTTGTTATGTTCATGCCATGGGTCGATTTGGAGCCCTGCATGGCTCTAGGTTCCGTGTCTAGGTTTGGGGTCCCATCTCGGATGACAGTTAACCTTAATTAATTAACCTGACAAGTCTCTGAGTGATCGATATACGTACTTTACCATCCTATATTACTTGATGACCATGTGCACTTGCGTGCGCTTGGCGACATCAAGATTTTTCTTCCATTGTCGGGGACTTAAAGATTGATTAATTCATTGTAGGTTAGGATTTTTATTCTGCTTCTTTGCATTTTACGTTTGTTTTTGGTTTTTTAGAATTTTTGGTGGTGTGTGCTCAGTGTATGCCAGCTACTAGAAGTTAGGGATCACCCTTGGCACAAATTGATTTGGAAACTGAGAGAACTTTTCATAGGTTAGCTATGGTAGAAAACCATGAGAAAGAACAGGGAAACAACCAGGACAGGATTCCACTGCTCAATTTTGCTCGGCCAAACATGGAGAACGCTTCTAAAGTGATCATCAAGCCAGCCATCACTGAAAATTTAGTGTTGATCGAGGAAATGTACGGTTGGTTCAAAACACTTGTCAATATCAGGGCAAGCCACACAAGGATCCCCATAGAAATTTGATGATGTTCGTGGAACTTAGTGAGAACTTTCACTATCAAAATGTGTCAGATGAATATGTGAAACTCACCTTGTTCCCATTCTCATTAATCATTGAAGCAAAGGAGTAGCTTCAGAATGAGCCAGTTAGATCCATTACTACCTGGGAATCTCTTTACAACATGTTTATAAACAGGTTTTCCTAGTCGAGGAGAGCAAATGAGTTGAGAGAAAAAACCTCAGGATTTGTGCAGAAAGATGGTGAGACCCTATCTCAAGCTTGGGAAAGATACAAGGTATACTTGAGAGATTGCCCGCACCATATGTAGCAAAAGGAGATTTTTGGGCATAACTTCATAGAAGGGCTAAATCCAGAATCTAAGATATTAGTGGATGCTACCACACAAGGGCAAATCTTATCCAAACTCTACGATAAGATAAAGGCTTTGTTGAATCTCATGTCAGCTAGGAGCCAAGTTTATAAAGATTTGGGCGGAGGGTTTACAACATGTAAAGTCCTAGGGAAGCTTGAGGTTGACAGTGGAGCAGCAAACAGGGAAGATATTAGCTAGATGGTGAATGTGATCAGCAAGCTAGTGACCACACCAGCTGCAAGCCAAGTTCATCAAGTTTAGCAAGTTCAGACTCTACCACCATTATGTGAGGCATGTGGAGAAGGCCATACATATTAAGGTTGTCCACTAGACCCAGAGTCTATTCATTTTGTCGTTCAACAAAGTCATGGTGGAGGTTTTGTAGGAAATACTTACAATTAGGGGTATAGGAATGCAGCAAATCCCTCCTAGGGAGAAAATCAAAACTTTCAGAGACCCCCAACAACTTCGAAAGACCTCAGGACCAGCATCATGGTAGTTCTTTAGAGGAGACTATGAAGCAGTGGATGGTTTAGTAGACTTAGGTGGTTAATGAGATGCAGAAGTCAATCCATGAGTTAGAAAGCCAGATGGGGCAATTGGCCCTTCAGCATAAGAATAGACTGCAAGGGGCACTTCCAAGTAACATTGAGAAGAACCCCAAGGAGAATGTTAGCGCGATCCTGGTTCACAGTGGAAAGGAGCTGGGTGAAGTGATACCCAGAGATAACAAAACAGTGGAAGAGAAGGTTGTGAAGTCTAAGCATGAGGTTGTGTCACGACCCGAACATACACCTGGATCGTAGACACGTAACAAGGGACCCCGAGAGACCCCAAGTCGACCCATGGCACATGCATACATCTAACCTCAGTTAATAAAGCGGAGTACATAGCCTAAAACAAGCGGAAACGTAAACATAGCATAACACCATAAATACTAAGCGTACACATGAGCTGAATACTACACATTGTCTGAAAGCCTCCACTACATACGATGGGTTAATGGGACAACATCCCCAACAAACCTAAATAATACTAAAACATAAATAATATAAAATTCTATCAAACAGCCCTCAGAACATGAGGACTCACCAATAAGCTGAGAACGTAAGCTGAGATGGACTACAGATGAGGATGAGCCAAAGATTCGAACCTTGTATCATGAAACAATACAACATAGACAGTATGCGGTCAGTACGTGGAATGTACCGAGTATGCAAGGTAAGTAAAACGGAAATTTAAAAGTAAAATAAACTCATAAATAAACATAGGAGAAGGACATCGTGCATGTATGATAAACTCCGTAAGAAAACATAAGGCTCAAGGCTTCAAATCATTCATAAAGCGTTCATAATCATAATCGTAAGTAGACTTTATCAAAACATAATTGAGCCAATAACATAAACATAAGAATGAATAATACATGTGGAATAATGTGAGGACTCATCATAACTGATCTTGGGCAGAATTTCATGCCCAAGTGATACTCAAATACTTCATTTCTACTTGTTTATCTATTTTTATGTGTGCATTCTCATGTGATTTTTATG